>WURT03047359.1:0-14446 GCA_009936505.3 Holothuria glaberrima
GGAAGGACTTTGGAAGATATCTCAATTTATCAGATGATGAATTAAATCGTATCAGTAAAGACAACAAAGATGATGTAGGAGAAACAATTTACCAGATGTTACTAACCTGGCAACGAAGAAATGGTTCCAAAGCTACTTGTGAAAAGTTGATAGAGAAACTTAAAAAACTTGACAGGAGAGATCTGGCGGAAAAGTTGCAAGAAATGTGACGGAAAAGCATTTGGATTTTCGTGAAGTCTATACATGATGTTTTCGAAGTAGACCATGTTAGAATCCCGTGATCCTGCGTTAAGGGGATGACAAAGTGTCACACGGCATTTTACTCCTATCTTAATTCATATGCTTTTTTTACACATCCCAAGTCGTATACTGATGTATGCGAAGTCTATACGATTTCACAAATTTGGTTATGCATTCGTAATCCAAATCAAAGGTCACATACACAGTTGAAATTAGTTCTTGTTCTTCAGATTGTCCCGGATAACATATCAAAACATTTAAAATGTTATAGTTAGCCGGATTGTCGCCTTTTTATTTCTTGGCGAAGACAAAAGGAATACATACAATCGCGCGGGCGATTGCGTGCGTGTATATATGTGTGTTTGTGACGCTTGGTAGCAAGATAGCAATGATGGAAAACTTTTATACTTAATATATAGTTTACGTTATTGTTTTTAAGGAGAAAGATCCATAATGTTTTTGGTGAAGGTCAAAGGTCTTGTGAGGTCACCAGAAGTAAAAAACTGAAAATCCTGTAAATATGATATCTCTAACTAGGAAGTAACGGTGCTTTTTCATACTTGGCACGTGAATGCGTTATAGTCAAGCGATAAACCCCATTGAGTCTTTGTGAAGGTCAAATTTATCTGAGATCACCGGAGGTAAAAATACGAAATTCTTAAAACTGCTTATAAGCACTATATCTCAAGATAACAATGATGGCCAATCTTCATACTTTGTATATAACTTTATCATATTTAAAGGTACAGCCCAAATGTTTTCAGTGGAGGTCAAAGGTCATTTGAGGTCATCAGAGGTCAAAAACCGAAAACCTTAAAAAACGCGATATTTCAAGACAGGGATGATGGATCCTTTTCATATATGGTATATGTGTTACTCTAAGATAAAGAGAACCCTTTAGGTTTTTTAGAGGTCGAAGGTCATCTGATGTCATCAGAGGTGAAACTATGAAAACCTCGTAAACTGAATTGACGGTGGGCGGTAACTCCAAATTGTGTCTGGTGTTTGGTAACAAACGAAAAGTTAAGGTTGAATTTTGTACCATTCCAAAGATAAAATTATAGAGAAAAACATTGATTATTTATTTATTTATTTATTTATATATTATTTTAAGGATAACAATTACAGTAATAATTTCTATTGGTTTCGATGATAAGAGAAACCTATGCATTCATGATGGCGTGTGTATGTATATTCAATTTGAATTTGCTTGTAACAATACCAGAAAACCTTTTCTACAACCATTTCATGCATATCTATTACATTCTTGTAACATTTCATGGAAATATCATTTGCTGCTACTCCAGGAAGTTTGCTGGTAATAATACAAGCAACCTTCAAGCAGTTCATATTTAATATTCAATTTAAGTTTACTTGTAACAATACCAGCAAACCTGTCATACAACCATTTGCTGAAAGCCTCGGAACTCCTTGTAACACTACATGGAGACACCATTTGCGGCTATTCCAGGGAATGTGGTAGTGATAATGCAGCCTACAAACAATTTGCATTTAATAATTATTCAACCTATGTTTGCTCGCAACAATACCAGCAAAGTTGTTCTGAAATCTTTTAAAGCTCTCCTTTTTCGTGTTTTAACACTACATGGAAACACCTTCAAAATACCACAGTGGTGAAAGAATATGACATATAGAAGCGGTGCTTCTCTACAGTAAACAGTAAACTAAGTTTTGAACCAAATTCATTGATTGACTGCGCTTGAATACATACACGCTATGTTCATACTTCTATCAACAAGTTCCCTCGTAAGGATACTGAACTCAGATTTGCTTGTATTGTTACAATACCCTCATTGTGAAAAGAAACAGATCATGCAAAGCGTGTATTATTACAAGCACGTACTTTATACGGTTGGAAGATTCAACGAACAAGAGAGGGTTTAAAAGCTAATAACATCCACTAAAGCAAATTTATTGACATACTTTCATTAAACAATTAGTAACGGCTATTCAAAACTGTAAATGAAAGTTGGCCTACGTGAGGAAAAATACTTAAAAGTTGAAAATTTTACTGTCCTAATAATAATTTCCAGGTCCAAAGAACCTGGGAAATTACATGTAAGGGTGGCTTTTCCCCCAAATTTTCCCGGAGAGGTCCCCGGACTTCCACCATGGACGCATTTTATGTGGGTTTCTCTTCCTGATGAAGGAACCTTCTTTCTCCTGATAGATGCACAGCTGAATACACCTGCATATACGCAAGCTGAAGATGAAATATTTTGATTTATTTTTTTATTTAAACTTCACGAGGTAAAAACAAAAGTTTACATGTTACATAAATATGAGAATAAAAAATGAAGTCAGCTGATAAACAACTGAACAGCTCAATAACCTAAAGAAAAAGGTGAAAGCATAAAATTAAGACAGGCAACTGTAACCATAAATATATGAAAGATAAAACAGACACATTCAAAGTTAAACTGATAAGATACGTACATCACAAAGTACCCTTCAGAAAAAAAAAAACTTAAAATTACTAGACTTTTATTACCTACATTTATAAGCTAAAATCAATGTGTTGTAGATTCAAGTAACTTTAAATTTATACCAGAGTTAATTAGTTTCTGAAGCATGAAGTCTTAAAATAAGGTTTACATGCAACTCTCAAGGTAGAAATTGTGTCACCTCCCCTCACATGCGCATGACATTTCGACTGAACATGTTCTTGCAAGGCTTACGCTACAACAATGCGCCAAACGACGGGGGCTCCCCAGTGGTGTACTAGAAGGAACAGCTAGTACGGGCCACCAGCCAGGCTTGTAGGTACCATGCCACAGCTGACAAATTCAGTTAAGTAAGTAAAGTTAAGTAAAATTTCAAATCACATAAACATTTCAAAGATTTTACAATGATAACACCATTTTGAATCTACGAACGTTTCGAACAAAAAAACATTTTCATGGAGTAGACGTATCATTCCTCCCCTTAGGCAACATTTACTTCTAAACATCCTATCAAAATAGAAAAGAAATCTCTAAAAATTAAGGATTCTTAAACATGTGATCAATTCTAAGTTTTACGTAAATTTATCAAAGGTGGCACCATTGTACATCCGAGCCACCTCACAAAGACAAAAATTTTCTCAAATAGTAGGCGCATCGTTCCTTTCTCTTAGCACCTCTTGCTTTAACCCTAGCCTCAAAGTAAAACTAAATATGTTTCTAAAAGATGACAATTAGATATAACCAGTTCAAAGCTTTGTCAACAATAGCACCATTTTGCAAATGAGCCAGGCCTTGCTTATACCCCTTACCTTTACCACCTCCCGCAAGGATAACACCCATTCGCATGTGAGAAAGGATGGGTCCGACAGGATGTCAACTATCTGAAAGCTCGCCACTTAGTGCTTCACTTAGTCTGTATCACCAGCTGCTCCCTAAAGATTTCGCCCAGGGGACGGTCCTAATAAGGTAGCCTTTACTAACCTGATTGTAAGGTCATGAGTAGTTTTTATCCAAAGACTTTATCTCAGCACTATTTATTCTAAGAGTACAAATATCAGGTGTTATTCAACCCTCCTTTATTAGAAGACTAACAATATCCTAGCCCAGTTTGCCAAACCACAGGCAAGGACTGGTTATATGTAACAGCGTATTATTTAAACTTTGTAGCCTACTGTTCCGCAACACTTTAAAACCGTACAAGGATGGTTAAAGCACATACATGCAACAAACCACTTGTCAGGCATCGCAACTCCATGCTTCAAATGATTTAATTTTATTTCATTTGTTTCTTCGTAACGAACAATAATAACAATATTTACGAGTTATGTGACAAGTTATAAGTTGTATGCAGGTTATGATTTAAGTACTCTTGTAAACTTGATAGGCTTGCTAAGCAGAGCACTCCCTCCTTATAAGTATTCGAAACATTTTTTTTGAAAAGACTAATAACTGCAAAGTGCCTAGCTCAGGTTCGCTTATACTGTTACAATATTTTCTTCAGTTTTGGTCCCAGACTAATACCTTTAGACTAGAATAAGACATAGTACCCTAAATTATAACGATGACATTCAGATTTACGGTAAATGACCTAACATTTAAGTCAAAAAGGAAAATGCATGTACTACAATTTAATTAACCTGGTATCATAACACACAAACAAATATTCACCACTCCCCCCACCCCGTATCCGGCCTTTTTCAGCCCAGTGCTGCACAGTTTTCCACATTTTGTCATACCAAATTCTTACCAAATTCCCAAATTCATCGTTCCATCTAACACAGTCACCTGGCTCATAAAGTTCTTTCTTTGGAACAGGGGGGGGGGGGGGCTTTGTTTTAATTAAACAGGTATATCATAATTTAGGGATGACTCCGTTCCATCATGTCACAATATTTCGGTAATTATTTCCCAAACACGCATGATTAATCTTTGGTTCACCTCTAATGTTCAGAAGTTTTTCCAGAAATATGATGAAAGGTACTTGTAAGATTAATAAGGGGAGGTTAAGATTGAACTGATTTTAATCCACACACAATATTTGGTGAAGAAACCAAAGGTCCTGACCAGAGTCGTAGATGCGGGGTTTGGGGATGTATCCCCCAACATTTGACTAGGGAGGTGGCCCATTATAATCATCCCCCATCAATAGCAGTCAACAGATACGTGTATGTTGGGAAGTACATTTTATTCTTCATTTTCGTAAGAAATTCTTCAATCTCCGCTTCATTTTCTATCACAAATGTTTCTTAAACTATCAGAATTTTAGCAAATCCTTCATAGTATCAAAATTTTTTGCGCGCTCCCGTAGCTTCAAACCTTACATCAGTGTTATTTTTATTATCAATATCTTCCGAAAGCAACTTTCGGAGAAGCAAACAGTTGAAAGTTTACTACGAATTACCGACGAAAGACTGGCTTATGGCAGTGGCATGTAGTTTTAATGGCAATTGAAAGTGTCACGATGCAGAGCCTGAATGCAGGTTTTGTCATGGAAATCTCATGTAATAAAAAAATTTCGGAACACTTCTGGTGCATTCGTCAAGGTTTGCACTCCATGTCATGGTCACCAGGTAGAAATACATGACACTATTCTGATCATAACAATTTCCGAATACCAGAGATACATTTCCAAACATCTGTGGGGACGTCGCAACAATATGGGATTTTTCAATCTAATTTGTAGCATGATGTGGAAGGTTGAAAGTACGTATTTGCCGTTATACATTTTTTAAAAAAAATTTAACGAGCGCTTCGCGCGCAGCCATTATCGGTATATATGTGATTGTTAATACACTTCCGACGAAATTAATATTCAGAAACGCTCTTTAGTCCTTCACCCATTTCGCTTCACCTATTAGGGAGGTGTAAAAACCCCTCCCAGTACTTATACTCTCACCCCCACCCATTACCCATTGCTGGAAGCTGTTCGTCTGGATGTTCATTCAAAATAAGTTAAAATACTGTACGATAGTTGTAAATTGGTCGGCGTCATACTCTATATTATCATTTGGCTGTCACGTGGTACGCATAAGGTCATTGTCCCCATTAAATATATATCATCCGAAGATCCAGGAGGCTCTATACAGGCCATTATAAGACCTGCCAGTTGGCTTTAGATCAGTGGCGCCGCAAGGTTTTTGTTATGGGGGGGGGGAGCACCATAGATAATGTCATAATGATACCTCAGTTCCGCCAAATCTGCAAAAATTGATCCTTTATTTTTGATGAGGCCCTGCATTTTTATACAACAGTTTCGATCCTTTGTTTACAACTACATAAAGGGGGAAACCTGGACCCCTCCCCTTTGAGATATTTTTGTTAAATTAAGGTCTTTTATATGTTATATGGTGCTATCTTCGGGGATGTTTTTGGAACTGATCATATGGCTGATAAATGTCCATAACTCAGTGAATGCTAATTTTCCGTAAGGTAAAAGAGGAGATCTATTGTCTATAAAGAGAAAGATACGTTGTCAACAAATCTCCTGAAGCCCCCCCCCCTTCCCCTTGGCTATTTTACTGCCTTCTATTCAGGAAAGTTTTCACGCATAAATACGTGCGCAGAGTCCACAGAGACATTCCTGGATTTTTACGAAATATATCCTTTCGTTCATTGTGCATTTGAAAGGGCATCTAAGGCTAGCAGATATCTCCATATTCAAATACCAGTTATATATCATATAAGTTTGTCCCTGCCTTTTTAAGCTTAACAGGACATTCTTATTCTTGTACAATTTCAATCGAGGGCAGCTTATCAATGAGTTTTGTGCTCAAATAGCATTTCCTAAATGTATAAATAAACCTATACCAAAGATCATTACCTCTGAAATTGACCCCCTTAAACAGTCTTCCTGGCACTTCTGAGACATTTAAAACCCGGGAACTTCGGGGGTTTCGCCCCCTGGACCCCCACAGGGCGTTGCCCCTGGACCCCACCAGAGGCCCTTAGGTGAGCCCCTAAACCCCACCCGTCGTGGGCTTTGCGCTCTATCTGTACCTGAAGGTACGACTTCGAAGTTTTTTAGCGCAATTCAGTTCGCAGTGTAGATCTGCCATTGTTTGGTATGGTATGGTATGATATATTTTAAAATAACCTCCTGGCAAAGTTTCATATGGAGATACACTGTATCTACTAGTTTAAAACTTCAGGGATTCAAACGAAAAAATGTACACGAACTGACAGACGAACAGAGAAACGGGCATAGGGTTAGCAGGGTCATACGTAAAGAAGGACAGACAGGTGGACACTGTAAACACACTGGTCAATTTCACCCAAAAGTGGGTCAGGCGAGAACCGACTTAATTTATTGGGACAAAACATGACCCAAATAAGTCTTCATTTGACCCAAATTAAGTTCCAAAATGTTGATTCAGTTCCCTCGTGACCCAGGTGTTTTTTTTTTATTTAGAGTGTAGGAACTAACGGATCTAAACAGAGTCAAACAGCATCAGTAGCATCGTGTTTAAATCACATTCCAGTTCAGTCGAGGGAAAACTCACTCCATCGAGAGACTTCAGGTGAAGATGAACACATAGAGGAGGAGAGAAGGGGTTATAGACACACAGAGAGATTACAAGAACACAATTACAAGCCAATCGAATCATGTTATTTTGTCGTTTACTCTGAAATTTTCAGCACACAACTGGGCAAGTGAAGTTTACGTCTTTTCCGTGAATAATCAGCGTGTTGTAATATTTGGTCATTAACCTAAATACTATCAATCTTCTTTCGAGCTCTGGGGATTTTCGGTAACAGGTAACATCAGTCTAGTCAGGGTAAGTAGGATAGAGAATGAGACTAGGGAGTTGTTATTTGAAGTGAAATTTGAAAAGAAAGATATCGCTCTTAAGTGAAATTTGCACCGCCAAGGTTACACAGTAATATATTTCTTGTAGTCAGCTTCAGATTTCTATAAGACTTACACTGCCCGACAGGAAGCCAAGCTCCGAAGAAGGGCGGGGGCTAGCAACCGAAGCCCCGAAAAAGGCGAAGAATAGCCGAAATGATGTGAAACGTAAAATTTTCTCAAAAGTGTTCCCACATTTACAAACTTTTGATTATTTGAAGGATTTTATTAAAGAAATTTTGAATAATCTGGATTTTTATAGAAGAACATTTTTAAGGGAATTTGATAATTTGGATATATTTCTTTTGTCGTTGGGGTTACAAATTGTATCGTGCAGATCAAGGCTGCTCGATTAAGTTGGAAAACTTACTCGACAGGGAGGGAGAGCAGCCTTTCCCGACGGAGGGGGTATGTTGACTGGTTGTCAAATATATTCCGTTCAGTGTATCATGTTTTCGGCATGTTTCTTTCTATTGTTTTACCTGTGCTGGAGGCAGCGGCGTAGCAAGACCCTCGGGGCCATGGATATGAGACAACGAGGGGGCCCCAAACCAATGGTATCATAAACCGTTGTTCCTTAGTTCCCCCAATCTCCATCGGGAGGTACGGGTCAAGCGTGAGATCTTGCATGCACCAGATTCGGGTTCAATCGCGTATTCTTGCCTGGTTCTTCCAAAGCAGTTTTGCAGTTGTTTTTTTTTTTCGGGTCTATACTGGGTATTTAAACGATAGACAGGTTACGACTTATTGAGAACTTTTTCGCATTTGGTTGGGCCCCTGAACCTTCGGGGCCCAACCGGACATCATCCTCCCAGTCCACCCGCTTGCTACGTCAGTGGCTGGAGCCTCTAATTCAGTTGCGAATATAATTTTAAATCTATGCCGCTCTGTTTCTCAGAGTTCAGAGAAAGGTTTAAGCTCAAATCAAGTTTTGATATGATAGAGGACTACTTATTCGAAACATTCTGGTGAAATTTGCAATGAAAAACCGACTTGAAGTTTTCAGGATATTAGCATTGTCATATTTTCATCACAAAATGAAGTTGCGTAAGGTTTGTATTTTAGAAAAATTGAGAAAGCAACTGCAATCTTTGGATTTCGAACGCCAGGTTTGTTTGTCCGGTTGAAGATGATGATATAGCCTTGTAGACTATACATGTTGAAGAATGCCACTAGCACAACTGTAGCGATAAATTCATCCCATGTAGCTCCTAGAACTAGAAACATTCTGGGGCGTTTGGGATGCCGAATATTCTCTAATACTTGTGAACCATGCATGGTACTAAGCTAGTTCTATTGAGTTGTATTGCAGAGTGGGGCAAAGTTCCTGCAATCTGGGGCATTTATAATGCCAGCTTTCCTACCTGTCCTAGTCTCGGTAGAGCGGATTTCGGCTTGGTCCTTAATTGCAGCCCTTTTCCGGAGAAGTCAAGAAATATTCCTGAACCTGCCACCATAAAAGACTATTGTCGTTCCCACTCACTGTTAGGAAAATATACAAAATGTGTTTCAGTAATGAGCTGTATGACCCGATCGATGATTTGCAGCGAGGTTAATTTGTGCGGTTGAGGGATAGTTACCCCCGGACAAATACCCCCCGGACAACTACCCACCGGAGGACCAATACCTCCCGGGAAAAATACCCCCGGACAATTACCCCCCGGACATACACCCCATTGACAAATACCCCCGAGGACAATTACCCACCGGAAAATTACCCCCAGACAAGTACCCTCTGAACAATTACCCTCCGAGGACAATTACCCCTGGCAATAACCTCCGAAAAGGAAAGCTCTGCCCGCCGGAAATACACCCTGCACACCCCGGTTACTACCAGAATTGTACCAGAATTCTTCCGCCCCGACCCCATCAACCCAGCGAACGCGGCGAATATTTTTAGCTGGTGAATCCAACGGCCTAGACCAGGGAGGCCTGGGAACACTTGTGCCATTTCCTACAACGTAGTGGTCATGTTTAGGGAAAATTTCTACTTTTCGTCGGAACCAATAGTCGCGCTCCGCTTATTCTGAACAGAACTGTCTTACTTCATACATTCTCTCAAACGTGAGAGCTAAAAGTCATGTGTTTCTTAAACATAGGAATTACTGAAAAACGTTAAAGCATCTGACAATATCTCGTTTTGCGTACAACCAAAGATAGAATATTTGTATGAAGTTAGTAGAACTTTACCGGATATTCCATGCATTCTGTATAACAACATTTAATATAAAATAACTTAGCTGTTAAAAACTGCTTTTCCACAAAAACACCAGGGTTGAAGAATAACGTGCATGAAATCGGCTTGACGCTTCGACTGTAGGGCAGTCTTCTCCAGAGGGAGAATTTAATAGTATTAAAATTAATACTGGGTGTATGTGTGTTTGAGACACATTTTTGGCGTCATCATGCCAGAATACTTGAACAAATGGACATGAACAAAATAAGTTTCCAACTTCAAGGGCCTCGTTGCTAGCGACGAATATCGCTTGCTATGCAGCGGCTTTCGGCGCTTTTGTAGTTTTTTGCAGTCTGAAGTTTGTACTCAGTAAACAAATTAAAGGTTATAATTTACTAAAACAACACTGGACATTCGTTAACATTACCTTTTTACGAAGGAAATACCTAATGATAATACTTTTGTTTTCATAAAGTACTTAATTTAATGATTTGGGACGACCATCGGGGTAAAGGCTAGTTACACACTCGTTTTACAGAGATCGGTAGGTACCATTTAATACAGGGATTCTTTACGTGTTATTGCAGTACAGAACAATCATTGGGGTAATATTCATCATTGTTGTTGGAGTGGTACGATTCCAAATGGTGGTCCTTGTTGTCAGTCCCATGACGTAAGATCGGACACGAAAATACGGCGCGTTTTTGTACGCAATCTAGTTTGTGCCACAGCAGGAATTTATATGCTTAAAAGAGTATCCAGTTGGATTTTGTTCACCAGACAACCCCAATCAGAAGGTCCTATAAGTACGTCCCTGTCTATAAGCTGACACAATATCGGTATTTTGTAGCAATTAAGATCAAAATATAACATTGTAAATAACAACATATTACCTAGGAACAGGGACGTCGATTTGATTTTGGAAGTGTGGGGGGGGGGGGGGGGGGGGGGGGGACATCTGATCTAAAACTTCTCTCCTGTTCTAGTGAGGTGTCTATAAGAGGAGGGTACCCAGATACAAAATGCCGCCAAGTGTTTGAATATACGGGGTTACTATGAAAATTGGGGTTATACTTCATTATCCAAAGGAAAAACAGCATGTAGGCTCATCCAGGGGTGGTGCTTTGATTTGCCGACATGAGGGCCAACCGCCCTGACTGGGGCCAGCTACTCTAAGCCCTGATAGATGCAATGGGTTGCCGAAATGTTGACCACAAAATGTAAGGCGCGCGAAGTGCGCCGAAAAAATTGGGGTTATATTGAAAAAGATTTAATAATTTTGTTTTCATTAGGAAAATTTGAAAAATTTTGATTTTTTAATAGAGAATCTGCCCTACTTAATAGCAAACCAAGACATTTGATGGGGCGACTGCACGGTCTCCGTCGTGGAGTACATTCTTCATCTTACCCAATAAGGCTCCTAGACGAAACTGATTTTTTTCTTACAACATATGTTTGCCACGATGGAAGATCTTCCAAAAGAAAGTGAAAAGAGGTTAGAACTTCGCAGAGGTGCATTTTCGTGTACCTCTAGAATCACGACTACGTCATTTGTGGAACCTTTAACCTTGAATAAATCCAGTATGTTTGAAATGACGGGCGTTACAACTAGATAGGACCGAAAATGAAAGCGCGCGTAGCGCGCGAAATTTTTTTTAAGTTATAGAAAGAATTGTGACAGAACTTACTGCCTGCGGACGTGATAGAGAGCCACGTGGAATACCTTCTGAGCATATTTATGTCTTCACCACTACTTGCCTACATGCAGTGTTTTAGTTACCTCACTTTTTAGTTTCAGTTGACAGAAAGTGTGTTCGGGGTGACAAATGTGTTAGTGTCCCCTCCTCTCAAAAAAGTGGAGGGGACATGTCCCCCCGCCCCTAATCGACGCCCGTGCCTTGGAAGATTTATTGCACATGCCTCAATTTTTGTTTTATTGGTGAGTCGTCGCTCCTGTGGTTTTCTGTGTATACCGAATTTGTGTGTAAACTGAATTTGCCTGGAAATCAGATTTGCGTGTATACTGATTTTGCGTTAATAAGCCCTTGTCGACTTGTCTCGAAGGTGATTTACTCTTCCTTGTTGTGGGTATTTTCGAACGGTACTCAGGGTACAACGATGCAGGTTTATAACTATTACAGTCCGATCCTGCTCCCGGGACCGCCATTTAATGTCCCCATCCGACACTGACTAGGCTACATTACAGCTCTTGACTGCCACACTCGAGGGGGGAATTGAACCTGATGGGGCCAGCGTCACAAACACGTAAAATGGAGGCGTGAGGAAGCGAGGACCATATGAGACGTATTTTTGTAGAGGGTGTGGTGAGGTGTAGTTTTTGGGTACTTCAAAATAAAAATACACGCGCAATGCTGATTGCGTATATGTGACATCACCATGAATTTGGATGATCCCTCCCCCATCACGGACTCCAGGCGGCGGCAATGATGTAAGTTTAGTCTTGCCTAAGAATGGCAAAATATAGCACCATTTTGCATCTAATTACACTTTCGAACAGTAAAATTCTCTCAAGGTGAGGGGAACACCCCATGAAAAATTCCGGGCCTGACACTACCAGCCTTTGTGAAAAGTACAAGAACATATTATTCTACACTGTGGGCAATTTGTGGGCAATGTAGCAAACACTAATTCGTATATATAGTTGACATACATTATTATTGTTACTATGAAACTTACATTGATTTCTCACATTATCTTCATTCTTAGTGCAAAAAATGATTAGCCAAAGAGAATTGGTTTTCTTTCAAATGGCAGTGACGAGGTGATCTCATGCCTCTTTTTTCTTATGTTTCATACAATCATACATACTACTATGAAACCTAGCAGGCGCGGCAATTTTGCTGGTAAAATGGGTTAGACCGTAACCGGTTTTGACTGATAGACCAGCGCTCCTTGATATAATGGAACCCGGAGATGGATTGCCGGCTGACTTTTCAAGTGACGGGGAAAAGGGGGTATGGATTGTGATGACACAACGAAATTGAGGGATTGACCGTAGCTGTGCTTGCCACGCCCTCCTCTCTGCTCATCCCATCTTAAAATGGCTAAAAATAGCCCAGAATAGCAAAACAAATCAAGTAAAATTACTCAAAAAAACTTGAAATGGTGAATAGGATTTAGTCGAAATTGTTGGGGGATTATTATTACAGAATAGTGTCTCTATAACTAATACAAAATTAATGGTAACTACCATCAGTTACCACAGCTACCCAACCCTACTTCTTCATCCACCGTCCCCTTATCTTACCCCGGAACACGACCCATTCCCAACCCTATCTATGTTTTTTGGGGGCTTAAATGTGAAAAGCCCGTTTCTGGGACTTTTAAAAAAGTCAGGGTGGTAATTTTACAAGGGTCGGGGCACACGACGACCCTAGTGATGCCAGTTTGAGCGACACCCTGACCCAACTCAGGCTCCTCGGGGAAATGCTCTCGCATTTCCCCGAGGAGCCTGAGTATATGGTGGGGCCCGCCACCAACTAAACTCGAAAAAAGACCTGCATATCAGTTGCTGCACCCGTCCCCGATATTTAACGGCATTTGTCCCAGGAGGTAGTAGTCCGGGTGGGTTTTGTCCTCGGGGGTAATTGTCCGAGGGGTATCAGTCCGGGTGGTAGTTGTCCTGAGGGGTAATTGTCCGGCTTGGTATTTGTCCGGGGGTAAATGTCCGGGAGGTAATTGTCCAGGGGGGTTATTGACTGGGGGTAATTGTCCGGGGGATAATGTCCAGGGGGTATCTGTCCGGGTGGGTATTTATCTGGGGGTATTTGTCTGGTCACGTATGCATAAGCCGTTGTACTTGTTGCAAAGTATTTTCCCGGCGAGCCTCATGCACGTGTCCATCATGGGTAGATGATGAACGTTAGTTGTATACAGCCTAGCGCTTCCATTGCGGGTTTCATGGTACAAGTCTTGGAGGGTTGCCATGCAAAGGACATAGATATAACTAACTGATAAGAATTCCTTGGCATGCTTTTTCTTCAAAGCTTTACCAAAAACAAAAAATTCTCAAGGGGGAGGGAGGGAGTTTCTGTTCACTCCGTTTACACCACAAACCCTTCCTAAAACAGGAACAGTTCACTCTCGGGCTGTTATGAGATATTTCGTACCTTTCGAAGCTTTGACAAAGGGATCACTACTTTGCATCTAATCTATCTAAAATAAATACATCTTAAATGAATACATATTCTTTGAAGGAATGGGACACTACTTGTCTGAAGTGGCTCAATGTTCTTGCAAGTGTCGAAACGTACTGCTTGAATGCAAGTTTTATCGTCCAAACGATGTCTTAAATGGACAAGTTGGGCACCCTCCTCATAACAAAAGCCATTTCCGAAAAGTAAATGTAGGTTTCATCTCGCTCTTAATACTAGCGTCATAATTTTCAAATGACCTCACATTTGTCCTGGACCTCACCAGGTGAGCTTATCATAACCTGTTCTTAACTATTGGTACCGATTTTCATCAAATATAAAATGATTAAAATATGCAAAACTGGAGCAAATTTTCTGTGTACTTTAAAGAGAAGTTTACAAGACTTTTCAAGGCTTTGGTGCACCTTTGGTGCGCCTTCGGTGGACTTTAGATCATTCGTTCTAGCCCCTAGAAATGTCAAGGTCCGCGCCTAGGGTAAGGTTGGGTGTGGTAAGGAGCACCTGCCCTCCTGAAAAATCAGTACCAAGCGATTGGTTTGGTATT
>WURT03047370.1:2366-14445 GCA_009936505.3 Holothuria glaberrima
GTGGTGCTGTTCGTATCGGAGTTCATCGACTCCCACACCAGAGGAGTTTTGGTTCTTAAGAAGGTTAGACATGTTTTACTGGTATATTACCTTTACATGGTTCATGTAAATAAAAACAACAGCTTTTCAAGGCTCAGCTAAATAATTTCCGTTGGTAACATAAAGCTGACAGTCATATGTTTTAATATCAAAAACACACTTCAAAATGGACAAGTTTGTAGATACCAACTTCAGCAACTTAAAATTATTGATCATTAGCCAGTTCGACTGTACATATAGTTTGTTATCTCCAAGCTGCAATTTGTCTTTAGACGAAAGTTTACAACATATTTTAGTTAAAACAAAACTCTTCACTACTTAAATATTACACGATAGTCATAGATCATTAAAGTTAAGTATCAGTGATGAGGACCAGGTATATAGATACACTTGTCAATTATTTTAGGCTTAAGAACTTTAATTTGTGTGATTGATCACTACACTTTGCCATCAAAAGTCGCAATGAATCTCTCTATTTGATGTTTGAAATGAAATGAATGGGACTCGCCGATAGTAGCATCAGTCCTGAGTCCTTTGAAAAAAAAAAAAAAAACAGTCCTGTGATGGGGTATAGGTAAGTGGGAAAGGAGCTGGAATAAAGGAGGTGGAATTGGAGGGAAAAGAAATACAAGACAAATGCATCATCATCACAGTGGTGCAAGATGTCTTTGTTCCAAGAATTGAGTAGGCTAAATCGATGAATGACTAGCATCATAGGTGGGTGTTTGCCGACATCGCCAGTCGGATTGTATGCATTGTTTGCTTTGCGTGTGTTGGATATGGTAGGAAAGTGATTATATCTGCCTTCCTCGTAGAGACAAAACAATCATCTTTTATGAGTGTGACACTGCTGGGAAGAATATCAGTTTATTCAGAATACTTGCAAAGAGATGTGATGGTTGAACAGTGTTTTACGTTATATGTCTGTGAGTGTCTCATGACTCATCAGTGCTAATCTTTGCACTTTAAAGATTATCTTTGTCTCTCATTAAAGTGCATACAGTACTTGGTTTTTTAGTTATTCTGACAATATTCTGATTACTTTCAGAGTCCACAATAAATATGTAGTATTCCATGGCCATATACTTTTGAATAAAGGGCTTTGCACTTTTTGCCAAAATCAATAGGATCAGGGATTGGTGTATTATTCTTTCTTAGACTCTATTTGTGTGTTGGTTACATCATATGGTATTAAAGGTTTTTAAACCCTGGTTTTTTTCAGTGATGTCTTAGACATGTTTAGTCATAATAAGATATCACCATTAGTACATGATAGAGTTACTGGGTGGTGTTATGCTGCAGCTGCATACATTAACATCATTGTGTGCCAGAGTCCATGACTGGATTTGATGTTTTGATTTTCTTTTCTTGTACTCAGTCCCCTAACACACTAAGAAATTCATTTGTGTGGCCCTTGTGTATAAACCTGATATCTGTATTATGAAGTTAAATGACAGTTACACAGCTTTTGGAATTCAAAGTACATCATTGACAAAACTGCAAATTGAATACATTTTTTTTTCTTTAATAGTATTTATCATTCTTTGTACTTTACACAGACATTACTGGATCAGACATTGCCATACTCAAAATGAAAATGTAACAAGCCCCCCAATGTTACAGATAGAAACCTAATACATTGTTAAATGTGCACATCTGCTTGTCCCATTATATCAGAACTTGGCCTTAACTGGGGGTGAATCTTTTAAAATTCCTTTGGAGGGTATGCAGTACAACCTTTTCTTTCTTTCTGAAGATGATTTTGGGATCAGATGATATCCCAGAAAAGTTTATAGGATTAGACTTGTCTCCAAATTAGGTTTTGAAATGGTTACTATCCTTCACATGGGATGATGGCCACCTGTGAATTCTGTTTTAAACCCTAATGAAGGATTTGAGGTGACGTTAAAAGGTCTCAGTTGATGTTCTCAGAGTGATGACAGAACACTTCAAGTACTTTGCAGTCTGGAGAGAAGGCAGAAAAACATTGTTGTGATAAGGATAGCTTCTTGAAATAGCCATCCAGTCAAGCCAGTTTTATTCATAAACTTCTATGTACATAGAGATTTGTTTCTGCTAGGTGTATTAGAGTTAAGTGCCAAACATTAAAAGAGTTCTCACTTTTAGCAAAGTAGCCTCAATGTTTTGGAATGTTCTTACTATAACAGTATGTACATAGGCTTATCTGTACGCACATAAACATTCACAAATATTATGAGCAACTGCTGTGTAACTTTCATCCCCCTGGAAGCTCAGAGGTAGTACTTCTATGCTATGACTGAGGTGTTTTGTCATTTAAAATTCACTGTTGTTGGAAGCAGTTTGACAATTTCTTTGTTGTATTGATTTGCTTAGTTCAAAAAGTATGGTACTCAAGATGAGTCTACAGGCAAGATTCATTGCAGCTAGTTTATGGATTTGAGGCTACTGATGGAGGCCAGATATATTTTAGGGCTGAATGAAAATTATGCAAGCAGCCAAAGAATCCTCAAAACTACTCAAAAAGGGAAAAAATCAAAGTTGCTGGAAAATTTTAATTACTCCCTAAGGAAATATATTTTAATGAATTTGTGCCTGCAAAGGAGGGAAACAGATTGATGAGCATATGGCAATTTATGTAGGCCTATATTTTATAAAGATTTGAAAGGGGTTATAGACATCAAAAGTTCATGTCAGTGTGACATAATTACAATCTGTGCAACTAAATATTCAGATGGAAATTCTGTATTGGCTTTACAACCCCCCCCCCCCCCACCACCACTTACATAAGTTTTCTGGATTGTATACAATTGTCGACTCTCAAAGTTTTAGATACTGTGGATGATGCTGCCTCTAGAGGACACCAAGTGTGTCCTTCTTCCTTCTTTGCCAACTTACAGAAGTGGAGTGAAGAAACAGTTTTCATCTAGAATAATTTATTTTACAGGTTTATTGTCATTTTGGATTAAATTGTTTGGATGGAAATCAAGAAGCTTTAGCCTGTGAAGTGACCACAAATGGAGCTGAGGCTGTTACATAACACCTTTAGATCAAGATTCAAACCAACTTACTAATCTAGCTCAAACTGGTACTTTTTTCATAGCAAAAGTTGCTCAAGAACTGGGTTACATATAAAAAAAATGTAGTTGGGGAAAGAAACTTTCTCACTACTTTAGGGTCTGAACCTTCAATTTCTAAGACCTTGCTTTTTTTTTTCTAGAATGTCACAGCTTGAATCTACACACTCAGGACTGAAAAAAAATGTTATTTCCCAGGAAGGGAGTTAAATTTTCCAGAATTCCTTTTGTATTTTCATATGGGAAAAAAGTAAAGTTCCTGCCAATTGCCAAAATTTCCTTCCAAATAAGCAAATTTCCTGGATAGGAGCCTCCCAACTTTTTCCTCGCATGCTACTCACCCATGCAACACCAGCACAACTTTGCAATCAGGAGTGAGGAGTACGAGGATAGAAAACACCAACTGCATGGTCAAGTGGTTAGAGCATCCGACTTGCAGCCAGAAGGTCCGGGGTTCGAATCCTGGCCGGGTGATACCAAAGACTTTAAAAATGAAGCCCACTGCCATTGTGCTTGGTGCTCAGCATAAACAATGGAGTAGGGAAAACACGCCAGTTAGCCAGAACTGGAAAAAATGCCATGGACGGCCCGACTTAAACCACTTGGTACAAACTGAGCTGTAAAACCTCGTCTAACAAACTAAGGAGGATGGAATAAATGATTTTTATGTAATCATGCTTGATGAAATGTTCAAGCACTATTGGATAAATGTTACTTTGCTGAAGGCTGAACTTGTACCGTATGTTGATCAATATGTTAGTACGACAAGGGGTAGTGTGTCTGAGTAAATGTATGTTAGCACAACTTTGCAATCAGGAGTGAGGAGTACGAGGATAGAAAACACCAACTGCATGGTCAAGTGGTTAGAGCATCCGACTTGCAGCCAGAAGGTCCGGGGTTCGAATCCTGGCCGGGTGATACCAAAGACTTTAAAAATGAAGCCCACTGCCATTGTGCTTGGTGCTCAGCATAAACAATGGAGTAGGGAAAACACGCCAGTTAGCCAGAACTGGAAAAAATGCCATGGACGGCCCGACTTAAACCACTTGGTACAAACTGAGCTGTAAAACCTCGTCTAACAAACTAAGGAGGATGGAATAAATGATTTTTATGTAATCATGCTTGATGAAATGTTCAAGCACTATTGGATAAATGTTACTTTGCTGAAGGCTGAACTTGTACCGTATGTTGATCAATATGTTAGTACGACAAGGGGTAGTGTGTCTGAGTAAATGTATGTCAGAATATGCAGTGTGTTGAAGGCTTTTTGATTTGCAATCTTATGAATACTGTGAACTGGTACACCTTAGTTTTGAAACTACTGTGCACTCACAGGAGAGTATTACATTTGAAGCAAATCTGGAACACTTAGTTTCAAGTACACTCCTCAGAGAACTACACTTTTTTTTTCCTGTCACAAACAGTGTCCCTGTGAGTGCAGGCAATACAGTGGGCTAGAAATGTGAGCACTTCTAAATGAATCATGTCCATCAATGATTAAACTTGACACCCACTTAGACTAGAATACCAAACACACTTGAGTTGTGTCCTTTCACAGCTTAGAAACCCTGCTGTCAACTGTTGCCCACGAGACTTAGTGTGTGTACAGTAGTGCCTCAGAAACAACAACTAGTGCACCTTGTCTTCCCAGGTCTATTGTCATTTCTGAGCAATGGCGTTCATTCTTAGGGTAAATAAATTCGCCAGGATGGAATCATTTCTCAGAGTCTACTGTCATCTTTAAACGCTAGGTCAGTCAACCCTGCATTGACTCCAATTTGTTCTTGCTGTGAAAACACCAATCAGCTGTCAAGAAATGCTCTGCGAAAGAATTACAAATAAAATCCAGTATTAATACAATAATGCCCTCACTCTGTCCAGCAGCCAGCCTCTCAGATTTGAAGTGAACTGCACAGTATAGTAAGCTCCGGCAAGTTGAGTTATATTAGCAGAATTTTGGCTGACTGTCTGTGCAGTCATAGCAACGTTTGTCAGTGGAGAGAAGCTCACATGTTCACAGTAACTGACATAGTCTAGATGCACACTTTGTGCCCTGGAGTGCTTTGCTGTTGATATCATTTGGATTCTAACTGCCCACGTTTTGATCATTGTCAGAAGTTTGGATCAGGAATAAATAAGGGAACTCTGCTTTTTTGTATTGAAGCAAGCACAGCTGGCATATGCAAAGAACCATTGATTGTTATATATGACACAATGCACTTCAGACAAGAATATAGCTATTGACTTGTGTCCATTCTTTTCTAATGGATCTTTGGGGGACAATCATGTAAAGTTGGAAATTTAAAAAAAAATGTTATCTGGAGTGAAATAATCATGTCAGTAGTATCATTGTGTACCATTTGCTGTCCATATGAATGACATTGCCAGGAATGTAGTTAATTTGTCTGTTCATCTTTGGAACTGTTAGAAGTCAGTGTGCACTGTTAGTCTTGTATTGGCCATTACACCTCAAATGCTGTATGCATTTTGCACTGTTTTAACTAGAATTTGTAACACGTTTGGAATATATATCCAGTTGAAAGTTGCTTGCAGTGGGCTATCTACCAATAAGATGAGGATCAAGAAATTTTGGACTATAAAGTTTAATCATTCTTGGTGCTTCCTTTTGTTTGAACTTGGAAGAAGATTAATTTGTGTCATTTAGGAAGCATAAGGTTGACGTGAATCAGAAAAAAACAGGGTCCACAGAGAGAAAAATCCAACTAGAAGAAATATTTCATCATAATAGTTTGCAAGAAATAAAAGGTTGCATCAGGGAACTAAAAAATTTGATACAAAAGCATTAACCATAAGGGAAATTAGGAGATGCAAGATTTGTCTTAGAATTTAAAGAAGTGGTATACAGTATTAGTAAGGTATAATTTACCCACAAGAAAGCAACTACCTGGAGGTATTTGTACCAGGGAACGGAACTGAAAACAGTCATAACGACTGTCATTCTGTTTTACCAGTTTGGAAGCTTTGCTGATTGAAATTTTATATTATTGCATGGCACATCCACAACTTAACTTTCCTTTTGAGCAAGACAAGGCAGTCTTCGGGGAATTCATTTAATACAGGGACACACTTGTAGCCTTGAAAACATATACTTACTTTGCTCAAATAAACTCCTGGAAGTGTTTTTGTCTCCTTTCAGAAAGACACTTCATGGCAGTTTACTGTTATTGAAAGTGGTATTTCTCCTGTTTCTTTGTAATATTATGCATAAGGGGGTTTATTTAATCAGACACAATCAATACAATGGTTTGAGGCCATTGATTTCAAAATGGGTTGTCTACTATTACAAGTGTAAATTTAGCTGAACCTATCTCTGTGTTTCTTGGTTTCATCAGGTTTATTGCAGATCATTATGATAAATGTAGGATTCTTCTGTGGATATGATGTTCATGATAGGTGGCTGGAGTCTACATATCTTTTGGGATTGCTTTCAAGTGTTACCTTAAGTTTGATTGGCATTTGCAGTATCCCAAAATACGATAAGACACCTGATAACAATCAAGATTTGTGAAGTTTTCGAGAAAGGTGTTTGTACAAAATGTATCTTTGTTGTGGAGGAGTATCAGAATCAGCCAAGTAGGATTGCCTGCTCTTTTTTTGAAACTGCAGAAGCTGAGGCCACAGAGGTCTGATTTCACTGTGTAAAAGACATCATGCTGGTGAAAGCTTCTGAAAAGCATCCCATGATAGTTATGACCAGGTATGGTCATTAGGAATTCACTTCTTTGAGCAGCTGCCTCTTCTGAGTTGTGAGCTTTTTCTATGCATTTATCAGAAAAGGTATAAGCTTCATTTGGGCAAACTGAAGTTCTATAGTACTCCTTGATTTCATTAAAACTTTATGGTTGAGGATGTCTCTGTATGATGTCAAGAGTAAAGCTTTAACTTCAAAATGTACTCTACCTTTGAAAAAAGAGAGAAGAGAGTGAAGTTTACCCAGAGTAATTGAGAGTCAGTGTGAACACTGTGAAGTCTTGTGGGTATAATGTGAAGCTTTCGATGATAACCTCCAGAACTTATGTCTTTCATTGACTTATCTTTTGCCTGGCTTTGCATAATGCTCTGAATGTGGAAATTGTTTCTGATTATAAGTATCTCATTGTTCTCTGGTATTTTGAGAAGAAAGACTGAGTGTGTAAAGCATGCAAAAACTCTCTCACTTTGAGAACCATGGTCATAGAAGTGACGACCTCTACAAACAATCATTCATCCAGATTTTGTCGTTGGAAAACAGGTACAGTTTGTAAATGGAATGTTAGGAAAACTATCCAGCTGTTGCTCACAAGAATGCTGAAATGGCAGCTCAACAAGAAGGTATGAAGCCATTCCATAACCTGTAGAATATCTCTTCTAAAAAAATTTCTTTCCTTTCATTATAAAGAATCACTATCAAAAGATTGTCTGGTGGACATTCAGTTAAAAGGGGTGTGGTGTTAAATGATGTGTGAATAGCCTTTATCCTTCATTGTTTAGTACTGTGCAGCAGTATAGGCTATCTGCAGATTTTCATTTTAAAAAGCTGGCAGGAAGTATCAGATACCCAGAAATTGAAATACATTTAAACTACAAATAACCTCATATTTGATGAAGTCCTTTCCTGTCATCACATGAACATGTTCTCTTCATGACGAGAAAGAGAAGCCCAGGGTCCATTTTAATATACATGGCACCTCATTACCTCATTAAATAATCCCCACTTACCTACAGTAAGACCCTGGCAAACCAGTAGTGCAGTCATGGAGGGGGCCCTCAGTGTGATGGTTGTTTCAGTACTCCTCTTTTCACATGCTGTCAGACAATAAACACAGTGGGGATAACATTTTGTAAATAGGTGGTAAGCATCAGGTCTCATAGATTCCCAAGCCAGGGAGTTTAGGGGAGTTCCTCGCTTTCAAGATCACAGTTACATCGTCGTGGAGCACCGCAAGTTAACAGGATACTGTTATCAAGGTATATACAAACTTCTGCTGGCATTTGTGAACAAAGAGGCCACATCAAACTTACTTGTTTACTAGTGCAAAAAAAACAGCTGAGTATTTGCAAATAAACACGATTTTCAAGATGACACCACCATTCACATGCAGTTGGGGGTGATCTCATAACAAGCTCAAAGTCTTGATAATAAGCAGACATCTTGATAATGAGTGCGTTCACATGAAGATTTTTATCACAGTTTGGCAATGAGATTTTTGTCTAATGGTACACATAATCCACAGTATGTCACCGATCCTTACATTTACAGTAACACATTCTAACTCTGTTGAAAATCGTTCCGTATAACTTCCTATTGGCTTCAGGCCAGGCCTTGCAAGAATAAAGAAGTTCCATCAGTGTCTCAGGCGCTTTTAGTTCGGGGCTTCCTCCAGTTGTTATGCTAACAACTTTGCCAGGTACTGGCTAATTTTGGGTAGTAAGGGTTTATAGATATAAAGATGGGGACATTGTCAGTGGTGTTAGGTTACTGAGCCAGTAGAGCTGTTTACAAACTGATGGTATGCCATCAAAATACTTTGAATTCACAGTATTCTATCCCTCAGTCCATGGATACTATCTCCTTTAGATGTTATGACTGTAGTACATGTTGAAATATTCATGCAGAAATGCAAGATACACTTCAAGAGCTGCTTGTAGTTTAACATGTGCAATTCAGTATGCACATTGATAGCAGGCACGTATCCAGGGGTGGGGAAGCGTTGGGGTGCACTCCCCCTGGTTAAAGAAAAACTTAAAAATTTGCTACACTTTCTGATGGGTTGCCACACTCAATGTTTGTCAAAATTGAAGTAGCCTCTCTTGGGTTTAAACATGCTGCATACATGGGTGTATAGTATGTGTACAAAGTCTGAATGTTGTGAATACTTAAGTAAGTTGTAGCATCTTCTCCTCTCACCAGAAGTTCTCAAAAGTAGGAAATGAAGACTGCTGGGCCACAGAGAGGAACCTTAAGGGGTTAGCAATAGCATGTATATCTTTGAGGAGTGTGCTCTTCAATTAAAAGAGCATCATTGGGAGCAAGGAAATAAAAATATGAAAAACTGGAGCTTCAACTAAAGGTTGTGAGCCACTGCTCTTGTCAAGGTGTTGTCTCCAGGGCTTGGGCGCGATACCTGACTTCAGATTGGTGACTCCTGGTCAGGAAGCATCTCCACTTTCCTTAAGTCTCACCGACTGCATGGTCAAGTGGGTAGAGCATCCGACTTGCAGCTGAAAGGTCGGGCTTCGAATCCTAGAGGGGTCAAACCAAAGACTTTAAAAAATGGAACCTACTGCCATTGTGCATGGTGCTCAGCATAAGCAATGGAGTAGGGAAAACAAGCCAATGAGCCACAACTGGAAAAAAGGCAGTGGCCGGCCCGACTTAAACCAATTGGTTAGAAACTGAGCCGTAAAACCTCATCTAAGTCTGGGGAATCTTCAGTACTGTTCACAAACATGCATAAGAGTCATATTTGGGGGTTTGTGTTTGAACTGGTTTTCCTTCACAAGTTTGAATGAAGAATTGTTACAGTAAAAGAGTCAGTTCTTTTTCTTCATCTGATCATTAGTTTTTTCTCTTTTGGTAAATGCAATGAGTCTTGAACATAAAGACAAGCTAGTACCTGAGACTTTACAGCTGTTGTTATGAATGTGTACCTGTCAATAATAACACCATTACAGGAGTCTAGGGTATCAAATATTGAGCCTTCTGCTGTAGGTATCAGACTCCATGATCATTTGGAATCACCAAAGTGTGTTATTACCCTTTCATAACTTATTCACCAACTGTGACATAGATTACATACATCATATGGTACCAGTCTGTGGCAAAAATCACCAAAGTTAACATTCATTGTGAATGAAACCAGCTTTTCTTTGTCGTGTTTTCTGTTGTAAGATTTGCCTTCTTAAAAAGCATTAACCCACCAGTGAAGATGCTTGTAGTAAGATGGAACATAAACGAGTCCAAAAAAGAGATGAAGATAACATAAGTTCTGGATCCAGTAACATATATTTAAATATATATATTTACACAAACTAGAGAAATGTAAAAGGTTTCCTTGTTGACAACATATAAGACTCAGAAGTGACTCTGCACCATATGCAGTCCTTTTATATTAACATGAATTCACAATACGATTGGTCCACACATACATAAATATGAATATGTATGAACTATAGATAAATAAACTTCTTTAAGATTTCTACATGAATAAACATCACATTACAATGCTAGGGTATGAAATTGCAGGAAATTTCCCCTCGAGTCAAATTATCCTCCAAAGAAAATAATTGTTTCTAGGATTTCTGGACATTTTTTGCTGCTTCAACCTACCAATAATATATCAGACACACCTAAAATAAAAAAAAATATCATGCAGAACTTCAGACAAATCCTGTAAAAGAATTATTTCAGAAGCATTCTCACTTTGAATTATCTTATGTGAACACAGGTTCCCACACTTTTGGATGTGCATACCATCTTTTGTTCTGTACCATTCCTCAATTATTCCTCAATATGAAGGCTAAAATACAGTCTGCATTCATTGCCTTGATAGAGAAATTAGCATCAATTGTCTTGTCAAATGAAAAGAATCATAACTTGTCCTTTAAATTCATTGTCTCCCCATGCATAGTATTGAACTATGCACAGACAACAGCTGGGTTTTTTCCATTTATTCATTACTTGAATATGTAACCAGACCCTTTTCAAGTCTGTCTATTTTCATCATGTAAAGGTTGGATGTATGCAAACAGTATGTCTTCTATAAGTCACAATGAAAAGCATTCTGCTTAAAGAGGTTTCAAAGAACTTGATGTAAAATATACACAGTTTTATATCATAAGATTAGCTTCTTGTACTTTTGAAAGTTCAAAATCTACAAACCCTTTTCCCCCTCATTTTGTTCATGCAGTTGAAGTGTTTGCATAGCTCACTGATATTAATGCACATAATAAGGTGACGTTAGATGACAAACATGTTGTAAAAAAGCAAGTCTATCTGGCTCCTCAATTTTGGCACTCAAAAGATCAGAAATCAGATGAAAAACTGGTTTTATGATGCTGCACAATACCTCAACTTTCTGTTTAGCTTAAGGGTATGTTGTACTGTACACAGTATAGGTGCTACTGCTGTAATAGCAATATTTTTTGTCAAAACCAAGATTTTAAATGAATGTGAGTTCTTGTGACTGGTCAAGGAAAAAATTTTAGGGGGATAGATAATGGGCTTACTTGTAAATTCTGAGATACCTGCAGGCTGTGGTGTAAATTTCAATCACAAGCAATTTTATGATTTATGTACTTTTGACCATAGATGAAACTAAAACCTTTCTATAAAATATTAAATTTAGGAAATGCCATGGAGGAGATGGTATCATTTATGATTTTTCAGTCTTTTATATATATAACAGGCATGAGCTTTTTCCTCTTTTCCATGGATGTCTGCTTGTTTTTAGTCACTGTTCAGCGGAAAAATTACAATTCCGCTTTTTTGTATATTATCAAAATTATTTGTGATGATAAAAACAGGCAGAAAAACATGGACATTTTTTTTAAGCTTACGAGTGCGTTAACATGCAAAAGTAAGCCCTTTAAACTCTATAGCACTAATTTACCGTGCGTACATGCTTAGGTAAGTACGTAAGGAAGCAATGCGTACATTTTCGTGGTAATCTTTACCACTAGATGGGTATACCATGCATGGCCGTTCTCAAATTAGAACGTACATAGCTGTGCAGGCATTGATATTGTGCGTAGCATGCATATCATGCAAAGGAGGGCCCGGGTGATCCATCGTCTGGCCCTCGTACGTATTGCATGCATTCAACTGCATGCTGTGTGCGGAAAACGGGAGTTGCATTTCCAAATCATTCCTAGATAAAAGGGATTCTCGTTTTGTGACTTTGACAGAATTGCTAAAAACAAGTGGCTCTAGCCATGGCAGGAACGTTCATGCACTGTGGATAATCAGGTATTTGAATGGAAAC
>WURT03047392.1:0-14444 GCA_009936505.3 Holothuria glaberrima
TCAACAATGCCAGACCAGCGTCCGTCGGACTGTGAATATCTGATCTTTGCGGTTAAAAAATCGGCCAAGTCGTGACGTAATCGGCCAAGTCATGACTCCCAGTTTCAAGGGGCGGATTTTTCTAATG
The DNA here is from genome assembly GCA_009936505.3 of Holothuria glaberrima. Taxonomy (NCBI): domain Eukaryota; kingdom Metazoa; phylum Echinodermata; class Holothuroidea; order Aspidochirotida; family Holothuriidae; genus Holothuria; species Holothuria glaberrima. Next base: position 128 of record WURT03047392.1, read on the forward strand.
AAGATCTTTCGAGGTCACCGGTAATCAAAACTAGAACCACTGTAGCACTATGTCTCAAGAATGGAAACTTCAATGAATCTCATATTTTACATGTGGATGTCTGTATTAAGTAAACAAACAACATAGATTTTGGTAGAGGTCAAAGGTCATTTTAGGTCACGTTGGGTCAAAGGTTGTAAACCTTGAAATTTGCTCATTAACACCGTATCTCAGATGTCATACTTGGCATGTGGATGTCATATATTAAGCAAAAAATCTCTGTTGTTTTGACGAATGTGAAACGCCATTTGAGGTCACCAGAGGTCAAGCTATGAAACGTCATAAATCTGATATCTCACGAAGAGGATTTTCGATGAACTCATACATCCCATGAAGGTGTCCCATATGCAGGAAAAGTTACTGAATCTGGTTAAGTTCAACGACATTTGGGGGTCATCAGAAGTCAAATGGTGTATATCTTGAAAACTACTCGTATACACGATAACAAGGGTGAGTAACCCTTGAGAAATCTCATACCCGTCGTTTTGATACCTGGATAACTACGTTAATGGTTGTTTTAGTGGTTGGCAAAGGTCATTGGAGGTCAAACTTCAAAAGTCTTGTAAACATGATATATGAAGAACAGAAATGTATGGACCTCATACGAGCATGTGGGTATCCCACACTGAGTAGATGATCCCTATTAAGTTTATTGGCGGTCAAAGGTCACATGAGGTCACAGAGGGAAAATTGAAAAAAATTATGAACACGATATCTTAAGAAGGAAAGTCTGCATGAAGCATACTTGACACGTGGACGCCACATACTGAGTCCATAAGCTCTTGTGTAATTAGTGGAGGTCAAAGGTTATTTGGGGTCACCAAATGCCAGACTACATAAACCTTCAAAACTGCTCACAAACACACGATATCCAAAGATGGGTAACAGTGAGGACTTCATACGCAGCATATAGGAAGTGTGTCCTGGACTGATGATCCCTGATGTCTTCATTGGATATCAAAGGTCATTTGTCGTGAAAACTGAGAAAACTTTGTAAACATGATTTGTCAAGAATAAAGCATGTTCGGATCTTACATCTGACATGTAATGGCCAAAATTCAAATCAAGAAAGTTGATATATTACCATGTAAACATCATACCAACTTCGGATTTTGAACACTCTCCCTGCATGTAAGCACAGTAGATTTTCGATGAAATTGTATTAGCTTGAGACCACATCTTATCCAAGTGATAATAGATCACACCGCCTTTTGGTTTTCCGGATATTGCATGGAAATGACAGACAACAAAAATCTCTGATTAATGATATCGCCTACTTTTTTAGTTTATGCTTATTTGTACTAATGACAACCAACGCCCTGTCATCCAAGGACGCCGCGTTTTCATGGAAAAGAACCGATGCTCCCTTTGTCAGACTGTCAATACGTAAACTGCATTAGTGTGCGTAAACACAACATGTCTTAGGTTGAAGCAAACTTGATACTTATAACGAAAAAAACATTTTACAGAATAAGCGTTGATGTTTACAAGCTTGGTTATTCCGCAAAAGGTACTACTCTTAAATAAATAAATATACAGTGAAGGAACAACCATCTATTTGGCCAAAAGAAATAACTGGGAACTTCTATCCACGAGATCAATATCTGCCTTAGGTTGTAACAGCTAATCTCGCTAACAGTTTCAATCAATATGCCTTGTTGTAGGTGGAATATTTACCGGTAACTCTTTCTGGTTGAGTTTTTTAAAAAGTATCACAAATCGTGTTATAAAAATCTTGTTGCTTGCGTCAATACTGCAACTACACTTTTATATTTTGCTAACATTTGTCTCTATCGAATAATGAGAAATTAGGTTGAGACATTATGCTGGTTACGTTTAGCGTAACGAATTTTCCACTCTCAGAAGTCAACTCTAGGAGTTACGGAATCTCATTTGCCTTTCAAATTAGAATGATCATTCAATAGATAAGGACTATTCACCCAAATGAGGTCATTGGTAGTTCCATAATTTCGATATGGGATACCTTTTATATAACTTGTTACGTTTAAGTATAACCTAGTCATGTCTACCTCACAGTTGTTTTCATCCTTTACATAATTCTTTGAGCATGAGTCAGTGTGGTATAAACTGTCACACCTGAGTAAAAGACCGTTTCACTACTTTCTATTGTGGAAACTAATATACCCAGTGGTTAGAATAGAGACATGAAACAGCCACCACCTGGCAAGTTATTCCGTTAGTCAGCAATTTTAATACCATATTACGTCCAGTGAATCACGAATCTCGAAACAACTCAATCCTAGCGGTCAAGAGAGTACATATCTCCCTTCCATGCTCCTTTTATTATTAAAAATACCAAAACACCAAAATATTTATCAGAAATGGATTGATTTTTCCTTAGATCTGCATGTTTGCCGACCTTCTCGACACACTTCAGACACTAGTGGGGGTAGAAGGGAAACTGCCGTCGGCATGAACCTGACGAAAATTTTGAAAGTCACCGTGAGGGGATAAGTAGGAAGCACGTATGTTTCCAGTACTAATTAAGACGGGAGACAAGCATACTCTAAGGGAATGGCCGAGACTCCTGGTGTGTCAAGGGCTGTCGAGGACAACCTACAGGTGAGACATTTTCTTACATTGGGTCAACTTTGTAACTTCGGGACATAACAGTTTCAAATGACTTTCCTGAACTGACTGAATTTTTTTGTGCGAAGGGCAGCGTAATTTTGTCTTAGTCATTGCATATCAAAACAAAGAAAATTTCGAAAATGAGTCTTTTTTCTACTAACAGCATGAACTATATGACATTGCATATGAAAATTATTATTGCAAAATTTAAGGGTATTTCTAATTTTTAATTGGAAATATTCCACTCAGATCTTAAAGATCAAAACACACGAGTGATAACGGATCAGCCAAAAATTAATTTGACATTAATATTTGCCAATTTGGATTTCCTTACTTACAAGTTTATAGATTTTTTCTACATTTTCTCAAAGAGTAACAAGTTAGAAAAGGTAGAGAGTTATTCCTCTTGAAAACATAGACAATATTGTTCTAAATGGTTAATTTGTGATAACTACCGTTATTACACATTTTCTATAACGGCGCAGATAAGAAACATTTTACAGTGTCTTTTGTGTCTAAAACAGGTTTCCTGTGTTCTTAATGTTTCATTTTTCTTAACATTTTAATTTATTCCAAAATGCACTTATACATAAGGAGTAAATGGGATTTCCTCTGATACATACCTCAACATCACAACGAGAAGCACCCTGGTTGTAATGATAGGCTAAGACAAAAAAGCTACCTCACATTTGTACTTCCCAAGGTAATTTCCTTGAAAACTGCTTCAGCCCAATTCCTACCATTTTCTACTTTACCACCAGACCACATAGGGTACTTCTGCAACAAAGCTCCTGTTCAGACCAGATTTCTTCACAATTCTAAATTTAAACCTCGACTGGAAAAACTTCTTCACGAAAGCCAAAACTATCTTTTATATCCCATATGCACTGTTGAAAATTGCATATCATAATTGTGCTTTTTTTATGAGTCTGAAAGTAAACTTCGATGTATGATTATCTCAGTTACGGTTTTTGTTTTGTACATTTGCTTGGTACCTTGTATCTAATATCAAATGTCATTATAATTGATGTTTTGCACAATTTAATAAAACAGAAATGACGAAGAAAAATATTCTTCGAAAACTGAAACCTTTTTAAAATTAAATTATAAATGAGATTCATCAATTTCCATATCTACTGTCATGCAGTTCCGTGGCCAGATAAGGTACTAAAGGGAACGAGAAAGCTGGGCAGACTTTTTAGGGGACGAAATATACTGAAATGCATCACACGCAATTTGCATTTTTTATTTCTAGAGGGCGCCTCCCCTGCCCCTCCCGTTGGCACACATTAGACCAATATAAGACTAGAGATAAACCCTTAAATATGCCTTATAATTCATACTTTAATGTAAGTTGACAACATGTATTACACAGTCAGTTAAAACAATATCTCCTTTCTGTGTACAATGTTGAGTTACAAAAAATATAGTTCTGAATTAAAACTCAGAGTTGAGTCACATTGTTTAGTAATGCGAACTAAATACAATGGTTTACAACGTTATTTCGGTTTCCTTGTAAAGATATTTAAACTGTTCCTGCCATGAAAAGCTTAAACTTAAGTAGAGTTAACTTGCTATCATTTAAAAAAAATAATTCCAGCATCACAACGTTCAAAAAGATAATATTTTTCTTTGAAAGTATACGTAGCCCGAAATCGACAACATTTATTGAATACAAAGATTTAGAACTGATGTTCTTAAAGACAATACAGTCAATTATATTGGAGATCAGACGTCGAAACTAGTTGTTAAATTTAAACGTATAGTGACTTTTACTATAGCTTGCTTTTTAATTTCGAAACAAAAACCCCTACACAAATGTATACAAAACACGTTATGTTCGCTTACATAATGTATCATTGATTGCAGTCCCTGCATATTAATCAACAAACTGAAAGACAATTAATGCAATTTATATAATAAAATGCAAAACGATGTGTGATCATAAGTAAATACAAATGAGTAAATTACTCACTTGGATTATGTGATTATCTGCCCACAGATATTTAACTACATCTTTGGTTTTGTTAAAATCTGTATAACCATCTTTTTATAAGAATTGATGTTATATATCAATTGGCAGAAAACTATAAGTGAAATGGTAACTTCTGATTCTCCAGTGGCTCAAGAAAGGAAGATATTTGTAACAAATTATTTACACTAAATCAAGGTTATTGATTTGTATTAAGCAATACATAGGGTAGGACTGAAGTAATTAATAAAGATTTGTTTTCTCATTGCTATGAGGTCTAAGAGAGAGAGAGAGAAAGTAATTAAATTTCTGTAGGTTCTTGTAATGTTCGTCAACGTTGACGTATTAGCCAGTAGACTGCATCATTTTCAAAATTAAGCTGCATTTGGTAATGGCTTAATGTGAATATCAACTTTACAAGATGGTAAGTTTACTAGCTTTGTTAAACAATTTTTATTTGTTCGAGTACCTTCAATATTCATACTGTACTTTTATTTTGTATGTATTTTTATGGCCTGAATGAACTAATGAATGAATGAATGAACGAAAGCGCAAACAAATAAATGAATGAAACGCAGAAGCACAGTTTTCAAGAAACAAATTGCCAGTGAAAAGGTCCTGTTTAAGATTAGAGTTTTATTAATCTTTATGGCAAATAATAACTCTATAGCTGTTTCCTGTATTATTCTGGTATTGTAAAGAGAACTTAGGAACGTCTGATACACGGAGCTATACCTATTTGTAAGCCAATAGTCATAAGAAATTGTTTTCTTCACTACAGATACATTACCCAAACCTTTTTTTCATCTTGTACAGTCATAAGTTTTACTAGTCAACAATGGAGAAACCCATCGGATCACATGCATGAGACAGCATATGTATGTAATGGGTTTATTTATGAAGAATATCGACAGGTTTCTGTATGAAGTAGATAGCCTTGCGAATGTCCTATTCAAGTCTTTGATTTGATTTTGTGCTGTAAAAAAATTGTGACTTTTATTGTCGAAATAACGAAATACATAACTTTAGAAATAATAAAACGCAACTCCTTCATTTTAGGTAACCAATGTGAACAAGACAACTTTGTTCGACTACGGTTTAGGAGGGCTACTCAACTCTTACATAGTCCTAAGAGGCGAGATGAGGGATGAAGCTTCTAAAAGTCTTTCTCCCTGCGGTAACTGCGACAAACTAAATGTTATAAAGAAAACGTTAAAAAAATAGAGCACAATTTTTCACCTCCTCCAAGTAAAGATTGTACCATACTCTTATTTGAGCTAGTTTTCCCAAGCAAGTGCCCTATAGTTTTTTTCTTTTGAAGTCTAAAATTGTTTTCACAATTGTCACACCCATGTCGGAGAAAATAACAACCTCTGAACAGCACACAGCCTGAACACTACAAAGCATAGTTCATTCTAGTAAAGCATGACCTTACTTCTTTCGCAAAACATTCAACTATCTGAATATAAAACCCTTCTTCCTAAGCTTTTCGTTACCTTTCACTTACACTTCTCAGTTTCAATGCTTTTTATAACTGGCAGTGTTTCAGTCATTTTCAATAGAGAATAAGGAACCTGCCTTTCAGCCAATAATCATGAATACAATCTAATATGGTTTGCTCTGGTCTGTAACGACATTTTCATCAAAGGACACATTTATACGATGCATTTCAAGAAGAGACCCCTCAATATGGCTGGTTTTTCCGCTCTTATGCAGATATTGGTTTGATATATTTTTTTTTCTCAAAAGGAAAACGGTTTAGTGCGAAGAGTGGCTAGGTGGGAGGGGTGGGACGGGAGAACTATAGGCAGTAAAAGGTTGGACAAAGGTAAAGCAAATATAAGAGGGACGGCTTAAGGAGATCGTTTACGCTCCTCCTACCACTCATTGTTTGTTAGTTGTGTTGTAATCACCTGTTGTTGTTTATTCTTTTGAAGAAAAGCCTTACGGACTTTTTCCCAAATCAAGTGAAAACTCGTAACTAATTTCAAAAAGTAGTTTCGTCTCCAAGGGCACATGAGACATAATGAGCCCCTCAGACAGCCTTGTGATAGTGCATGCAAGAATTGTGTATCAACAGTTTCAACACAGTATGCAGTATTGTATTTATAAAAATCGTCAGCATAGGATAACTTACATCCTACAGCCACTTTCGAAGCTTCCCGTCGTGAGCCTTTTTCGAAAAAGAAATATTTACCAACCCCTTTCTGTATGAATTCTGAGATACCGGTTAACACATCGGTATCTGAAACACGTCCGGCTTGGCCGGTCTCCTGCCTTTGTGGTTTCCCCTCTTATTGAGCACCACGTGATGTCTTACGTCATAAATAATTCATTCTTCATAGCATACATTCTTACGACTCGGCGTTAAACGGTTCAATGCACTCCATCTCTTGGAAGATCAGGGGACTTGCCTGTATTTGTTCCACTCCTCCAGGCTATCCGAGAAAGATGACTAACGATTCGTCATAGTTGCAGGGGTCAAAGAAGGGGTTGTTTACATGACGTAAACCTCTATCTACCAATGGAAAACTGCCAGGTCTAATCACTTAATTGGTCAACCAGCGAGTTTAATAAAAATGTGACCCACAGTATGGTGTGCCGTTATACACTTAGTTCCTACTATTCGTGAGTGTGCAAGGCTGTTACGTATTAAAAATTAGGTTGCATAATTTACACGGACACACTTCATGTATTTCCAAGATTATTTCATAAGCCGTAGCCTATACTTTTCATAGCCTACCCCACATAATAAACTTAAATATCATGTTGCTTCAAATAGTTATGTTAGAAGGATAAAAGAGAGTGCCTTTAAAATTTATAACGTTAGCTATTCCTGTTGTTACACATATAAAAATGCCAATTACAAACACTCTAAATACTCGGTAACCAGGCTTTGTAAAGAAAGTGTTTACTTAACCGTAGTCATCTTAGGTGAATCAGTGCAGTTACACTATTTCATATTTTAATAACCTCGCATTTTTGACATTGATTATTTATTGTATTAACTTGTATACATCATACTTTTATATTTTAAACATTGCATATACATTGGTTTACAACATGATGTATAAACTCTATACGTAGTGCTGGGCATTTAGCATTATATATTTTTTCGTAATTTAACGTCATGACAGCCAAAATCTTACATTGACAGGTTGCCCAATATTTGCCTTCGGACGTTCAAATATTTCTAAGCCCCATGGAAGGCAGTGTTTGTTTTGAATTTTTTCACATATTTCTGTTCACTGACTAGAGCAATGTAAAGACCAATAAATATCATGTAGAATGAAATACTTGATAAAGACAAGTTGCAGAATACCAAGAGAAATTCATGAATAGTTCGTCAGGGAACAATAAAAATGGGAGGAGCCACTCAGACAGAATGACACTAACCGTACCATAACCACTGAACTATATGCTAGGAGGGAAAATTCCTCAGTAATCTTTTGAAGCTTCATGTAGGGTCACGTGATGTAGGTTAACTTACTCAAGTCGGTACACTACACTATTAACAATGGAATTGCTTGGTAACCATATACTTGGTACACTTGGTCAAGCTTTCGACATGTTGTAGGCCTCACGTTATAGCCAGCCAGTTGAAGTAATGTGATGCTAAGTGTCGAAAATCTCAGCCAAATTAGCAGAAAAAACACACTGTGAATACTATTCTCGTCAGGACAACAGATATTGTTGTAGACCAGCCAAGCTTTGTATACATGAGTTAGTTAGTTTGATGAGGTTTAACGGCCCAGTTTACAACCAATTGGTTCAAGTCGAGCCGGCCGCGGCCTTTTTTCCAGTTGCGGCTCACTGGATTGTTTTCCCTTACTCCATTGCTTATGCGGAGCATCACGCACAACGGCAGAAGGTTCCATTTTTAAAGTCTTTGGTATGGCTCGACCTGGGAATCGAACCCGGGCCTCCCGCGTGAGAGTCGGATGCTCTAACCTGAGATCAGCTGAGCTAAATTACGGTTTCTATGAGAGCGGAATCGACTTGAGTAAGTTAAACTTATATCATGTGACCTCCATGTCAGTTTCAAATTCAAGACATTCCACATTGACTTGTCTTCCAGTCATATAACTTAGTGACCATACATATCACATCTATCGTACCAGAATGGCTGATATGCGGATATGCACGGTCATTCATGCGCTTATACAAACGTTAACATAAACAGAACACCATACTGACTGACCGACTGACGGACAGACGATCAAATGCGTTTGAGAAGATATTTCAAAAGGGACAGAAAGTGCTTGTTTGCCCTGCAATTTCACCTGATTGGCAAACAGTCATGGCATGAACACATAAATCTTGCCCTGAAAACAATTTTTTGCTCCAAGAATTGGCATTCGCCCTTTGTGGTCGTTTTTGATATCAAGAAGACTTGGTACTCTTAGGGAGCTTCATGAATTGCAGCAATTTAGAAAATCTCCGTAGATTATGCAATTTCTTGTGTGATGTCAAATCTTTGTGCTATACTTTTTCAATTCGTTACGTTAGTTGTGTACAGTTTTAAAAGTACCCTGTTTACAGCGTGCTAGATGGGGTAAAGGGGATAAGCAATTACCCCAAATTTATTTTTGAATTACTTGCCAATTTTTACAAGCCCCTTTTAATGCCCTTTGTAAGTGTAAAAATTAACTAAGGAGTTATTCTGCATGAATTTAGCGATTCAGAAGCATAAATAATGTCCCACGATTAAAAATAGCCATTGGTAAATTAGGATACCACGTTATGCATATTTAAATTGTGGTGACTGCATTTGCCCTTTTAAACCAGTATTAAAACTACCTGGTCATTTGTAATTATATCTACTTTGCTAGAGACAACTGGCAATCATCTCAACTAGTAAAAACAATATCTTAATTTAGTTTTCCTTTCTGTAACATCTTTCACTTGTTCATTTTGAAGGAAAGGTCACTGAGTGGTCAGTCCGTGGAACCATGGTGTTACGAATAGCTCCATGACCGAACTCGATGATCGTCCATTTTTACGGTCAGTTTGACAAGCTACTCTGAAACTTTTAGTCTACAGACCCAAATTAAAGTTGGGGATCGTGAGTTGATCAAACTGTCAAGTCACGTCAGCAGAGTGGACACAACGCCATCTGTAGCACACCTGCCGTGTCATTTCATCACGGTCTGGCATTTGCACTAAAGAAATAATAAGTTTTCAATTGCAGTCAACACAGTTTGCTATTTTACTGACCTATTTTTGCGAATATTTTTGACATAATTGTTCCAAAATGCTTGCCCCACGTAGCAGAATTGGTTAATAAAATTTTGTCTTGTCAGTTTAATTCCCTTTTGAAATAATTTTCTTGGTGAAACTGGAATTTTGCGCAAACACGAACAACTCAACTGTAGTTGCTGTTTGACCCTATAAAAAGGAATTTCCGTTTCAGGACTGGACTTTACTAAATCTATTGTTTTCACAAAAATGTAATAGTTAGTCTCGATTTACACGAAAGTTGACTTTGGCCCTGAAAAGAACTGTAATTTCCGAGTCTGCCTTAAGCACTTAGACTCAGTTTCACAATGGAGTCTATTTTCTATGAACTAAGAATTGACATTGAATGGGAGGGTGTTTGTATGTGGGGGGAGGGAGGGGATGGGGTTCCGTAACTGCAATTTGCCAGACTGAATGGGCTACAACTACACCCGATGCAGGCGCGGATCCAGGATTTTGAGAAAGGGGGCGCACACACAAGGTTGGCGCCAGGAAGCTCGACAGGGGGCAGGGCCCGCTGATCTAGGATTTTCGAGGACCTTTTGTTTTTGTTTTTTTTTTTGTTTTGCTTTTTTGCACTCCAGTTCTCGCATACTTTCGCTATCCGAATTTTCGGGGACCTTTTTTTTTCCTTTTTTGCAAAATCGTTGATAAAAAATCGTTGGTCATCGAGAAAAGGGGGCGTGCGCCGGGTGCGCCCCCCTGTATCCGCGCCTGCGATGTCGGAGCTGATTCCACCCGATTCCATAAGATGAGAACTACAAGAAGGTTGCTAAAGGCTCCACTCTTAATAGAACTAGTTATTTGTAAGAATGTTAACACATTGCAAACTTAAATACGGGATGTTAATAAATTGAAATATTGCACGCGTGAAAGAATTTTTTTTTAAATTCATGAGTATACGATACGCTACCGCTACTCTGTCAGATAGGGTAGACCCCTGTCGGACTCTGAATTGGTGTCACGTGACTGAAATCGAAAGTGGAAATCATCAGAAAAACATTTGAAACCTTTTGCCGAAAGTTTTCATGAACGAAATGGACTGCAAATTTATAAATTTATAAATCTTAGTTTGTTTATCTGCAATTACCACAAAACAGAACTGCGCTGACAAAGTCAACAAAATCTCCAAAATATTGTAAGGACGTTCACACTGAATCTGCGAAATGACGAAGGAGCATATATTCAAAATTTACCTAGCTTATAAAGAGGGTCTGGAAAACATATTCTGTGGACTTTACTACAGTGCTTACACTCTAAAAACAGTTGGGTTAACTTTTAAACAAGGTTGGGTCCGTGTGCCACCTCTTAAACTGTTGGGTAAAGAACTACCCAAGTAAAGGGTAAAAATTATCCTTTACTTGAGGAACATTCATCCACCATGGGAATCCTTTTGACCAGCTTTGGGCAGTTTTTACCCAACATTTAGGAGGTGGCATACGGACCCAACCTTGGGTAAAAGTTAACCAAACTCTTTTTAGAGTGTATACTACCACATCCCGCATGAATCGATGTACATGTTGCATAGTTATAACAGGGAGTTGGGACACGGTCTTCCACCTCCCTGGTTATAGTCTTCACTTTTTAGTACAGTTCTTTTGATTCTGTCGTTAATTAATGTCATATTGTAACGGTGTCTCCAACCAAAATTTGATTTAAATTTCGTTGCAAAAGAAAAGGCACAGAACTGAGTGAACTTTTGGGAAATAATGTAAACCTTCTGTAAATCAAAAGCAACTTTGTAATTCAAATACAGAAGATACTACAAAAGATAAGAATGTAGCCCAATCTTGTAGAAGGGTCGTATCTTCTTACTTAGTTCTAAAGGAAGTTTTAACTAAGAAAGTCATTTAACCAACAAATCCCAGTTACTGTATTTCAGGACACAAAACACTTTATACAAATCAAAGGATTACATTCTCATGGCCACGACAAAAAAGAAAAAAAAACTTGGCAAAATGTCCATATTCCATTGGATAGTTGCAGTGTTAAATGGAACACAAAAGTAATCGAATTTTCTTTTGAACCTCTACTATCATCAGATCATCTGGCTACGTGTGGTCGAATCGCATCTCAGAAACAAAAAGTTGAAATAGCTTTGATTGGAATGGATTTTATGATTATTGGACGTCCGGTTACTTAAGTGGTCAAATCCCATAAGTCGGTACATTTCCAGGTTATATCGTAACACGAATTTGTGGCTTTTAATTCGACATCAGATTCCGTTGCTTGAATCAATATGTGACAACGTACCTCTGTCGCCCAATTTGACCGGAGAGAAACACAACACAGTTGCTAATTATTTCTCAAATAGGAAATAAAAGTTTTGGGGACCAGTCAAGTAATGTTTTTCCATAAATACGATTGACTGAATTTGGCGATTCGCTAGAAAAATCAAGATTACATTTAGAGGTCAAGACAAGGGGTGAATGGATTGTGACATTAGCAGGAAATTGACGATTGTTTCAAAATGTCAAATTTAGCAGTGCTTCCTTCTTCGAAATTGCTTTTATTTTTTCAGAAATATGTGATCGAGAAAAGTAGTATCTTAGATTCTTAGATATAACACACGTGTTTTTAGCAGGAAGGTTCCTTGCATTTGCTAATCAAATGTGCCGCAAGATTTCTTTTTCGTTTTCTGCAGGTTTCGGGATGCAGTCTACATTTGCGAGGACAATTTTCTTGTGGTGCAAATTTAGGCCGTTGCATGGATATTAGAGTAATAGGTCGACCAGCTTAATAAACTCCTTTGGTCTCCATGCCGCGCCTGCCACAAGTTTTAACTTAACGTGGGGCAACGTCCGTTTGGAGTAAAACAAGTTTTATGTTACAATTTTCATCTTGGAGGTCTTATAAAACGTTTCTTTGCTATCCAAATACGATATTTACTCGATGGGTGAAGTTACGGGAGTGACGTGAGTGCACGTCACTGTTACAAACTTTCGTGAAATGATACATTACCCCACAGTGGTTTTCCAAATTCATTCTTTGCCATGCGAAAGAAATTCCTCAGGCTCAAAATAGGTCAACTTTCTGAAAGTTCTGACACGGCTGTATCCATCTTACATCAGCGTTAAAGTATTAAGCTTATGAACAAGGCAAACCCCGTCCCTTCACTGTCCTCCCAGCGGTCACAGGGGTTAGCACATTTTTATAATTTGTCCCTCTAATTATTTGTTTGAAGAATTCTGTACAAAATTGTGGTTTGTTTGGCCCAGTGCTAGCTGTGGGTTACCAGATTTGTAGTTTATCTCTCAAAGTTACGTGACTCCCGCTGTGTGACAGGATTGAAAACAATTTCACTACGCCAAGAAAGAAAATTAGCCTTCGTAACTGTGGTCAAGAGATAGGTGTAAACAGCGGGAACTTCCGAGGATTCAATTTGTAGTTTTGGCGTGGAAAGGGTGTTTCATCGATTGAAACTTAGTGCAGCACGCCCCCACACATAGTCATTTTAATGCGTCCATTTGTTCGCCTTCACAAATAGCACCAATAAGAGACATTCGGATAACTTTTGTCATATGTTACCTAATAGGATGGGGTCTTTTGTCAATTTAATATGCAAGAAGACTAGATGAAGTATCACTGGCGGCAAAATGAAGTCAACTGAAGCAATTTTAGGGGGAAATTATGGGCTTAGAAGCTGGCGGTCGAATATTAGGCTTTGGCTGAGTAAAAAGGCTCTGGGTGAAGGTACGGAAGCTTTGAGCTCCGCTAGCAAAAGATATTCATGGTATGGTAAATTGAGGTCGGCATGGAAGGCCAACTTGTCAGCTTAATTGTGAGGGGTAGGCTTGTACCTGTGGAAAACTACGTTTTAGCGGCCACTTTACTTTTTCAAATTAGTGTGTAAGTCAATGGAGGATTAATTGGGGGTGTGGTACCTTAGTGATCTGACATATTATGTACGTAGGCCTAACCATCAATTCGCCAGGGGGAAGTTAGTTGTGGAAAAATGGACAAATGACAGCCTCTTGCTACGTAGCCTACACCTTTAGGTATACACCAAATGTGTCGTCTATGACATTGCATGTGGTACTTCATTTTAACCGCCAAGGCTTCTCGACTTAAAAGGAAAACAATTCCCGACACAATTAAAGACAAACACTCGTCACCCCGAAGTATAATTTTAGTGTGGAGGTATCAAAGTTCTCAGTTGGTGACTGCTCTTTGATTGATATCATATTCCACACAATGCAGAGAGTGTTTGGATTAGATAGCCTTGTGTGCTCACAGGGACATGGCCTTAAGCGAAGAGAGGTATGCGTCTGCACAAGGAGGAGCTTTACACAGTTATGGGAGGAGATACAAGTTGCTTAGTTGGGAGAATTGTAACTATCTGGGATGGCCAGAATTGCCCGTTAAGAATAAAAGGCTTCAGATGTAGCGAAACTCTTAAAAATGAGAATTAACAGCCACATGATAAGATTCTTCCAGCCAATTTAACGTCTAAAATAACCTCAATGTTGAAAAATA
>WURT03047414.1:0-11237 GCA_009936505.3 Holothuria glaberrima
TGATGGCTTTTCTTATCAAAAGAACTTAAAAATCTTACAAATTTCTGTCCATATACTTAATATAACGAACGCCTGATACAATTCATCACAATTTATTACAATTAATCTATACCCAATGTACCAACTCCACTTTATATCATATGTCCATGTCATGGTGAGGGTAAAATGTTCATGGACACCTAACTGAAAATGCATTCATAAAGCCCCTCCCCCAACTTGTGCTACCTCTCTGCCCTGCCTTTCAAGTCGAACTACTTCAAAGAAGTTTGAAAAAGGCTACAGCACACTGCCCCGACCCGACGACTACTCGTCGCAAGTGAGTCTTAACGAGTTTTAAACAGTCGCGTCGCGTCGTGTCTGAGTCGGGTCGCATGCTTGCCGCACATTGAACCGACCAGACTAACACAAAACTGATATAAACAGATTAAAATGGCGGGAAAATCTCGGAAAACTAGACAAGACGTTTACTGTTGCTTCTGCTGCTAGACTGCTGTGTGAGGAGGTCGAGGACGAAACAATAACGAAAAGGTTTGCAATGCAGAGGGTCAGAAAACGTGAGAAACAAGGAGCATATCTTAACCTTTAAAAAAAAGGGGGTGGCTGACTCACCAAATGCTCAGCGATGTGTTCGCAAAGGAACTAAATAAAATTGTGTTTAAAGGCTTAGTTTCTTGAATTTGCTAAAACTTCCTGCGAAATATGAGGATATTATCCAGCAAAGAATCATTTCGCAGCTATTAAGTGAATATTTTATGTGAAGATTTTTATGGGAGACCCAAAGATTTGAGTTTAAATGTTCTTTTTTGTGACCTTGTTAAGTTACAAGCCATAGCATGTTGTACAATTGCAACACGCGTTTCTCACAAGACTGAAGATTACTTCGGTGAGCAACAGTAGCGGGGTATATGGGAATTAGGCAATGTTTTCCAGAGTGTCACGTTCAAGAAAGGACGATAATTATCAAAAATTATAAATAGTTCACGGTGAGATCGCAAGTAACATTAATGAGTAAATGTAGCTTTCAGATTGCTTGTGTAGGTCGATATAGTTGTTAGCGGCTGGCATTAGAGAGTTACGATACTGTAGCCTTTTCCTGTATATATAACCTTATGCCCCGACGTTATGTGCGGGGTCGACAGGTGTGTCAGAGATTGCTATTAAATTAGGTTTGTTTGCATGATTAATAATGTTTGGAGAGTCGACCAAACCCCCTTTAAACAATTGTCAATCAATCATTTCTAAAAAAAAAAAATACCCGATTTTCCCTTGAGTTCGCAGTGCAGTTGGTATTTCAAGATACGCCCTGGATTTTACTGTCTTACTGCTATAATGTATGTTGCTGGCGTCATAAAACAGGGCACCGTTTGCCACAACTCAATAAGTTCGACCTCTTGATCCTCAGTCCACATGAAGGCCGCCATTTTAAAATCCCATACGGTCACCGGATTTCCAAAATGCTTCCTCATTGGCTATGAAACGCCAGTCACGACGCAGTCGGTGGGTGAAAGGGGAACACTGGCCCGCCGCGACTCAACTCGAACGCAACGGCTTAAAACTCTGCGACAGATATCAAACATGTTTGATACTCCCGATTTCCTTAAAACTCCTAAAAACTGTTGCAAGTGAGTCAGGTCGCAAGCAAATTTTGCCGCACACTGCACCAACCCGATTCAAACCCGACGGCCAGTTTTGAGGAGATATGTCGCGTCGCAATGGTTCGGGGCAGTGTTCGTTGCCCTTAAAAATGATTTTACCTTAAGTATGCTAGTAAAGTTGAAGAAAATATTAGAAAGGTTTGTTGAGAGTCTATTATCATGCAACTATGGAATGTGTTTGCCAACTGCAGGGAAAAAGTGTACTAGAGTGGTGTAGTAAGAAGATTGCTACCAGTATCACCTCTGTCAGAATTTTGAAAAGGCTCTGGCATCCACAGTCTTAATCACTTCCATATCCAGATTTCACTAGATATGAGTAAACATGGGAATGGCAATGCAGTCCAACAGTTTACTGTTCACTTACTTCACGCATTGTGGCTCTGAATGATATACCCCAAGAACTGAGAAAAATTCACTAAAGCAAGCAAGATGAAAAAAAAAACCCTTCCTTATTAAATAGGAATTCTTGGTGATATATTCAATTCAAATTTACCACCAAATGTAGCGCCATTTTGCATCCAGCCCACCTACCGTGGGCCAAAATTTCCAAAGCGGAGGGGGACATCTCCTCCCCTTAGACCCACCCCCGAGACGGCAATCAACCACATCTGCCAGATCAGAGATAATCTCCCGGAAAAAAATTTTGACCTGGAGAACAATGTTTACCCTTATGATATTACATGGACGTAGGAAGATGTTCTAGACGGGGGGGGGGGGGGCTGAACCTTGTTTCGGATCGCCGTCCTGAGGGGGTGGGGGGAATTTTTTGGATATTTTAGTGTCCTTAGATGCAATTTGTTGCATCATTGTGGACAAGTTTTAAAGTAAATTACTGCAAATATTTGACATTTCTTACAGAAGACACAAAAAAGGGTTCCCTTTAGAAAATGTTTTGATATCTGAGGGTCCTTAGATGCAATTTGGTGCATCATTTTGGACAAAATTTAAGGTGAATAACTGCAAATAATTGACATTTTTACAGAGAGACAAATAAGGGGTTTTCGTACTTGGAAAGTGGGGGGGGGGGCTTAAGCACACTCCAGACCCCACCAATTTCGCGGGGGGTAGCGCCCCCTATCCCCGCTTCCTAAGCCCTTGTGGTAAAACTGATGTGCCCAAAATTGTAGTTGGCATTTTTGTTTTTGGTGATGAAGAGATTGTGCATTTGAAATTAAGGTGGTGATTTCATGCAAGGAGTATCATTGTCTTGGCCATTTGACTGATAAATAACATTACTGTCTACCCTATTCCGGAATTTCAAAAGTGGCAATGCCATGTATGTTTTATTAAGTTTCATAAATAAAAAAAAAATATCTTTGCCGTTTGCGACTTAATCTTGATTGTCAGATGCCAGCATGTTGAGTAACTTGCGTTTTACAACGTTTCATTTGGGTTTTTTTTTCTCTAGGAGGACGCTCGCACACCATTAGGTCACTCCTTCTACGATTACAAGTTTCGGTTTCTCCGTCACATAGTACACCTCCATCGATTTGTGTTCCCTTGATCCACAAATAAGCTACAAAAACAGTATTTAATAAACTTCATTTTCAAACTAGTTTCATTTTCTTTCCACTTGTTATTTTATAGACATAGGCTGTTCTTTTATTTGTATTTATATTCGTAGACATGTGGGTAGGGAGTTTTCTCAATTCCATTTTGTTTCAATTAGCACTACCAAGGTCAATAAGCCGAAAAAGCACTGATTTACACTAACTACAAGTGCGACGTGTGCAATAGAGGTGAGCGTTGTAAGGTATACCACATGGGTTTGAATGATTGGTTCAATTACAGTACTACATTACAGATGTACTTTTTTACCCCTGAGTGTCTTTTCAGAATCCGTCTCACTCACGGCACAACGCAATCTCCAATCAGGGAGTTGCAACTCCCTGCTCCAATACAAGAAGAAAAAGTTTGCAATCTGTTGTTACTTAATTTAGTGGTTAAGAAATTCATGCTACACTCAGCGCCAACATCTCATTTAAAGTAGCCAAGTCATTTTTGTTAATTCAAGTCACAGCTCATTAGTTTTCAAGTCAAGTTGTAGGTCATTTATCTTCAAGTCAAGTCGCAAGTCAAGAAAAAGTGTGACTCCAGTCTGACTCGAGTGAAAGTTGGCGACTCAATCCATCAACTCTGCTTTTAGATACTGTTGCCTTCAAAATTGCGGGACGAAACTTTGCTCTCCTGTATCCTCGCCAAAGTGCAGCCACGCACCACACCAAAGATAATAAAGTGATGATACCTCCGACAGGTGTATAAGGACTTGCACAAAATTTCATAGATGCGCAAAACTAGAATTTTCTGGCCGTGCAGCAGGGATTGTCTCAGTAGGAGTTACCCTTTCTCATTTATTACTGAAGAAAATGCAGAAATATACATTGGCCTTAATCATAATCTCAAGGCACCCAAAGCCCACTGATCGAACTGCATTCAAAACGGGCTTCTTTTCCATATTTTAGCCGATAGCCTCGGATCTGCAGCAGTCAGATGTACATTGGATGCTCCAATTTGGAGTCTTCCCGTCAGTGAAATATCTTGAAGGTAGTTGTCTCAACATTAATTACTACTGGACAGTATGAGTGGATTTATTTTTAAGCTCAGTGCAAACATTAACATGATCCACTGTCCCCATCCCCCATCATTAAATCGTTAGTGCGAGTAAGGCTAACACAATGGGCAAATTGTTATTTCTGTATTTTTGTGGCCTGTTTAGGTGAGCTACAATGACATTTTGGAGATAGTCAAATGCGTCATTCTAATGGTCACACTTTTTATAAGTCGCCGAGTGTGAAACGGACACTTTTCACACCCGCACACCCACGATCCAATTCATACTTGTGGACCTGCAGTGGCTTACCGTTCTTCACACATAGACGCAAGATGGATCTGATGCATGAGGATGTCTCTATCCTACTTTTGGGAGCAGTTGCGACCACAGGGGGTGCATTGGGCCATAACCCCTCACTGATGCCATTTTTTTTTTATTCCTAAAAAAAAAAAACTTTAATTTTTTAAAACAAGTTTTACTTCAAAAGGTAGCATATGTGACACCAGATTGCATGTAAGGACACTTAAGTTTTCAAAAATTTGCAAGGGGGAGGGGGACATTCCCTCCCCTTAGACCCATCCTAAATTTCGCGTGTCCAAACTTTCGCGTTCGGCATCCTTTCGACAAACCATCGGTTCTGATGGGCTCCGAGTTGCTGGACCCTAACGAGAGCTTGGTCAGGTTGCGTACACGGGGAGGGGTAGCGTTGGGCCATGCTTCGTCACTGGTGCCAATTTTGTTCTTTAGTCCCTAAAAATACGAAAAATTTTTAAACACAAATTTTTCTTCAAAAGGTAGCACATGTGGCACAATATTGCATGTAAGGACACCTAATTTTTCAAAAATTTTCAATGGGGAGGGGGTGTCTCCCCCTTAAACCCCTCCCCCCGGCCGGTGATCACACAACATACTTTTTAGGGCGTACTCAGTGTTACTTGCACATATTTAATCGCTATGTAAAATGATGGCAAGCATGAGAGAAATCCTGGGTACGCCACTGTTTGGGAGATTTACGGAGGGGGGGGGACGAAAAGACGGTGGTGCGTAATGCCTTATACTCTCCGGACGTACACGGAGAAGAATTGCACTCTACCGTGGCCGACGATACGCCCAGGCGCCATAATAAATAAGTTCACTTCAGATACTTCCAAATGAGTTCAACGGGATTTGACCAGTTAAACCAACATCTCTCCGTTGGTCATTCATCAAACCACGTCCTTACCAGGGGTGGGGGGTATAGCACCCCAGAAAATTCCAAAGTGCCAATACGTAATACATTTGGTGTGTCTCTATCCCCAAATAGTTCTCCCCCG
Source organism: Holothuria glaberrima (assembly GCA_009936505.3). Lineage (NCBI taxonomy): Eukaryota > Metazoa > Echinodermata > Holothuroidea > Aspidochirotida > Holothuriidae > Holothuria > Holothuria glaberrima. The sequence continues at coordinate 5,520 of WURT03047414.1, forward strand.
CTAGCTTTTACGCCCCCTTCAGTGCCTTGTCTGGCTATGGACCTGCATTAAATACTTGGGAGGGGACACATTTACGCAGGGGGATTACCATCCTTGAGGGGAATCGGAAGGAGCGTGTTTTGGATTGCTAATTTTATGACCTTTACTTAAGTGGCCAAATGGTGTAATATCTTCAACCACTTTGCCCCGCATTTATATTTTTCTCCATGTTTTTAACTCCAGTGAGGGGAAAAAATGAGAAGGTTTGCGCTCCAATGATGCAACCTCCCTCATAAATGTTAATGGACGTTGCAAGATCGTATTTCAGTTTTCGTGAATAGATCTCTCCAGTATTTCCACCAATTTTTGCCCTTCCTTCATGTCCGTTGGGGGTTAAGAATATTTTTGCCACCCTTAGCATGAATTTGCGTCTAAGGACCCTCAAATGGTAAAAAAATATCCCTTCTCTTGTAGACACATCCCAAGGAAAGAGGGGTCTAAAAAGTTCACCTCCAGCCGTGAACAGTCTATCCCATGGTCATGCAGTCACGGTGTACAAGTGGCCTATGGCAGACCACGACTATTCACTCCATTTTGGGTCTCTATGATCACTTACAGAACAATTACATACAAATTCGCGGACTCTCTCATTTCTTCGATCTGTTACCCATCCACCAGTGAGGAAATGTCTTCATCTGGGCAGACGTAATTGTCTCTTGAACCAGTGTATTGGCTACTGTAGTCTGCTGTTTATTGCAGTGCAGAAACACTAGCCAACCCGGGAAAAAAATGCAGTTTGTGGAACGGATCGGGGACGGGTTGTAAACGCGTTTACTGGAAACTGGTTGCAACGGGCTTCCGCACTCAAAGCGGATCTAAAGCGCACGGTTGAACTTTGTTGACCCCACTCGCCGCACAAGCTGCGGACAAAATTTCCGTTCCGTATTGAGGTCGCCGAGTAAGTATGAATTGGGCTTTAGAGGTATCGGAAATGAGAAAGGGGTGGTTTAGTCGACGTTGTTTTCTCAGAATACTCAAAATCATTATTCCGTCTTTCTCGAATGTATTTGTTGTGCCCATAGCTAGGATTTGGGCAGGTAAAGTTGAGGAAAGGAAAGGGGTGGGGTATTAGGGACACACAGAAGAAATGGCCGTAGAGGCTCCCCCTGGAAGTGGGGTAAGGGTCCGAAACTCAGGAAACGCAAGATAGGGGTAGGCTTGTCGGAATATTTTCCCAACTCAAAAATGTTTTTTTGGCATTGCATTTTTTCAATTAACCCAGACTCCCTCCCGTTGCTACGATCCTGCATAGATACTGGCAGGTGGGAAACGGGGGACGTCTCCTTTCCACTATTGAAATTGTAGGCGACCCCCCCCCCACACACACACTTACCCACACTTCTGTTAGAACCTTAAAGAAAAGAGTATAGGCACATACTTGATTCCAAAGGTTCCAGCTTAATGAATTACAGTTGTGGGGATGCCTCAGATTATAGATCATCTGGCCTCCAAATTTTTCGAGGGACATTGAATGAGCCCCGTTTCTCTCGCTTTTAGGTTTTCGAGACTCGCGCTAGAAATAGCTCCGGTCAAGGTCATGCCCCCATCCCTGGCCACTAAGTTGAGAAACTGTTGACGCTCTTGCGCCCCCTTTATAGATGTTACATTTCTGCGAGCCAGCAATGGCTGACGGAATTTTCTCTATACCGCCTCCCAAGAGACACTAGTTCAACATACATTAAAGGGAAATATTCAAAATACAGGCTAAAAATTACATTTCGTTCAGGATTTTTCCTAAGGACGAAGTTTCCTACTTAAATTCTGCACTGAAAAGCAAGACGAGGTCCGAAAGAACGTAGTACTTGGGACAGACTGGGGGTCTGATGGCGCCTTTGGCCGCAGGCGCTGATGCATTAGAGTCGCCTGAATCCTGGGGGTGAACCATATAAAGTTTCATAATTTCGCTCTGTCAAGTTATAACTCCTTGACATTATAATATATCCTTAGTGCATTCGAAGCCTTATAACAGAAACGCACAAAATACGGTTAACAACTATAGATGCTGATTTTCTGCAACGGCTGCATAAGTTGATTTCTCTGCTGCGTGTTAACTAGAACCTAAATTCAATTAACTTCACTTCATGTGCGTAATTTTTCTTTTTTTTTCTTTTTTTAATTATTTTTTAATGGGTAGACCAGAACCTGGGAGAAAAAGAAGTGGTAAACAACCATAATGTAGCCAAGGTCCAAGGATACGGTGAAATCAAATTCAATAAAACCGTGCTGGGATTAAATTAAGTTTATATGTTATTGTGCATGCGAATACTTTTTAGACGGTTCTCCACCCTCCGTCATCTATGTAAATATTAAACTGGAAACTTGCCTGTCAGTCACGGCAATTTGAAAGTTTTTGTTACGTACTATACACTAACTCGTTGATAGCTACCGTTGATTGTAGAGGTGTTTAGTTCCACATAAATACATCTTTTCTAGTAATGAAAAAGATGAAAGAAAATCTTAAGGTACGAGAAACATGCAATAAAATATTTTTGGATATTTCTTTCACAGTTAAAAGTGCAATCAACTTAGCCTAGATATATTTGAGAGTTAAACATGGATAGCATACATTTGATTCGAAAATCTTGCGATGGCGTTAAGAAATGTGGTGATATGAACCTAATGAAATATTGTAGGCTGAACTGTTCATGTCCTTATGAAATGTAAAAGTGAAACTTTAAAAAATACTCAACAGTTCTGGATCATATCTCATCTAAGGTTGGCTATCGCCAGGGTGGGGTGGGGCACATTTTACAGTTCACGCGACCTGATAACTAGGCCGAATGAAGAAATACTTTCCATTGGAATTCTCAAGACGTTTTGAACTTTCATTGCACTCAAGGAGCTTTTACCATAATACATTCAAACGTATAAACTTGTAGATTAGGAAATTGTCACACAACGTGAAAACTGGCCCCTTAAACTGGTTACTTTTAGGAAATTGGATTCGGCGTTTAAGTAAAGACAGGAGCTAACTTGTTTTACAACGAACTTACAATGCCCAGATATACCCATTGTTAATTAATACTTATTGTATATTTCTAAGAAATAAAATTTGTTGTATTGCAGCCACGGTGAAAAAGATGCTGGCCACAACGTCAATGAAAACATATGGCAATGAGATGATACTTTTAAACCATAAGACTTGTGCTTTCCCCCAGGTTGCTACCCCACACACCGTGGCCAAGGCCGGTATACAGTTATTTGCACTCTTTACCCTTTTTGAATCCTTGCCGGAGACACTGGCGCTGCCAGACTTTGGTGACTGGGGAGCACCACCAATTTTTGCTTAAATTGCCCTTTATTTTATGTGCCCTGCGTTTTTGTGCACATCGATGGGGATCCTTCCTTTGTCACTATATAAAGGTGCCGTCCTGGGGAAGAGTATAAGGGGAGGGGCACACGGATAAGGGGAGGGGTGTCCCCCTCCCCTTTGGGAAATTTTTGTAAAATTAAGGTTGATTAGATGCAAAATGATGTTATCTTTTGTATATTTTTGGAGGTGATATATATGACTGGAAAGTGTCCATATTTTAGTGAATTCTAATTTTTGGTTAGGTGAAAGAGGCAATAAATTGTGGGCAATGACATAATTCTTTACAGTGGCGTTCTGACGGGTTGCCATGCAGTATGTTGTGTGATCGCCGGCCTGGGGAAGGGGTCCAAGGGGATGGGGTGTCCCCTCCCCTTTGAAATTTTTTGAAAAATTGAATGTCCTTACATCCAATCTGGTGCCACATATGCTACCTTTCAAGTAAAATTTTCTGTTAATTTTTTTTACCAATTTTAGGTACTAAAAAAATCCTGGTATAAGTGAGGGGGCCCGTGGCTCAATGGCCCCTTAATACGAGACATTATGGTCACAAGATGGAATTGAAACCCGTGACGCATGCGCGCGAAGCGCGCCTAAATTTTTCGTTTCATATGATTTCCATGACAAAACCTGCATTCTGAATCTGCATCGAGACACTTTTATTTGCCGAACTAACATACATGGCACTCAAAAAGCCAGTCTTTTCCCTAGTTATTCGTAAACAGCTTTAGACTGTTGCTGCTGTGCTTTTCTGGGAGTTGCTATCGGAAAATATCGATAATGAGAACAACACTGTGATAGGTTTGAAGAGCGCGAAGCGCGCGAAAATTTTGATAGTTTGAGAAACATTTGTGATCGAAAATTATTACCATAGATCCATCACTCGGTCGAAACACACCTCACCCTACCCTCTACAGAAATCTATTGCTTAAATGCCTTTGGGAATCATTTTAAAATTTTCAGAATTTTACGATTGGGGGCACGCGCCCCCATGCTCCCCGTGCCGACGCCACTGGCCAAAGACGAAAGGAATCTATGCCAGCACGATGCGAATGTACGCTCCCAGCACATGTATGTTTGTGACGCTTGGTTTGTTAAACGATATCTCAAGATAACACTGTTGGATACTCTTCATATCATTATCATATGAAGAGGAAAAATCCAATTGTTTTCGGAGAAGGTCAAAGTTTTTGTGAGGTCACCAGATGTCATAAGCCGAAAAAATCGTTAAAACGACATGAAGCATGAAAAAGCTTTATACTTGGCAGAGACAAAAGATGGACCCTAATGGGTTTGGGAAAGGTTAAAGTTTATCTGAGTTCACCAGAGATGAAAGTAATGAATTGCTAAAAACTAGTTGTAAACACGACGTCTCAAGATATCAATGATGGACACTTTTCATCAGGGATGGCGCCAGGATTTGCTCGACGGGGGGGGGGGCAGACTTCCGACCGAGGCCCAGGGACCCAGAGACTGGACAGCCCCGATGAGGTCGACGTGGTCGAAGGGTTGATAAAAAGGGATTTAAAGAAAACTTTACTATGCCATGCTAATGCGGAACATATGTTGCATAAAAATTGTATATACTAGAGGAACATAGTTCCGCGCTGATTTAAAGTTTTTCCCGGAAATCAAATCGTACACACGAAGCGGGCGAAACTTCTTGAGTAAGCCTACACTAAAGGGAATCTGCAATCATTTAAAGCTTATATCCGTGCAGTTGGGACCTATCCTGCATAACTGACACTGTACTTCACTCCTCGAGTCATATAGAAGTACCTCACGGTAGACTTAAAAGGACATTTACCAGGTTTAGCGAAATGAGATGAAATTTCCGACATTTACACAAATTCATGTATTCTACTTATTAATTAGTTAATACTTGGAAGGTATAAAGAGTTTGTACTATATTTAGCTCTAAGTAACGGAACTGAGGAAGAGTGGGCAAAGTATACCGAAAATTTTGGATTTTATCACAGAAATGATTCTTTTGAAAGCCAATGAACCCCCAACGGGTGGCGATAGAATTTTCCCGACAGGGAGCCGGACCATACCAGCGACCCCAAGTTCTGACAGCTTATATGCCGAGGGTGTGATGAGAAGGAGATATGAAGGAGCCTAATTATCCTATGCCATTGCAGGACATGTTTTGCATAGTATCCCTCCGACTGCATGGTCAAGTGGTTAGAGCATCCGACTTGCAGCCGGAAGGTCGGGGGTTCGAATCCCTGGCCGGGTCAAACCAAAGACTTTAAAAATGGAACCTACTGCCATTGTGATTGGTGCTCAGCATAAGCAAGGGAGTAGGAAAAACAAGCCAGTGAGCCACAACTGAAAAAAGGTCCGTGAACGACCCGACTTAAACCAAT
>WURT03047425.1:717-14443 GCA_009936505.3 Holothuria glaberrima
GACTAACAAGCGCGGTTCAGAATGCTTTTTCGTCGTAAGTGTATTGCCAATTACCATCTATACCGATAAAGGCTGCAAGTGAAGGACTAACAAGCGCGGTTCAGAATGCTTTTTCGTCGTAAGTGTATTGCCAATTACCATCTATACCGATAAAGGCTGCACGCGAAGCGCTGGGTAAAAATTTCTGAAAACTGTATTACGGCAAATACATACATTCAAGTTCCAACCTTTCACATCATGCTGCAAATTAGATTGAAAGATTCCATATTGATTCAAGACCCCTACAGATGTTTGAAGATGAATCTATTTTTTTTGAAATTGATGTGATCACCATGTATTATTACCTTCATAATGGTAATGAGATGGAATGCAAACCGTGACGCATGAGCGCCGAAACTTTTCGTTAAATAAGATTTCCATGACAAAACCTGCATTCAGAATTTGCATCAAGACACTTTCAATTGCCGAACAAACATGTATTCCACTCAAAAAGCCAGTCTTTTACCTAGTAATTCGTAAACAGCTTTGGACTCTTGCTGGTGTGCTTCTCTGGGAGTTGCTATCAGAAGATACTGATAATAAGAACAACATGGTGGTAAGGTCTGAAGCGCGCAGAGCGCGAACATTTTGATAGTTTGAGAAGGATTTGCGAAAATTCTGATAGTTTGAGAAACATTTGTGATAGAAAATGATTACAATAAATCCATCACTCGGTCGAAAACACACCTCACCCTACCCCCTACAGAAATCTACAGGTTAAACGTCTTTTTGGATCATTTAAAAAATTTCTCCTCTTTTCTCGCCTCTCTTTTTCTATTCTTTCTTCATTTCTTCTCCCCTTTTTTCCGTTTTTTTCCTCATTTTACAATGGGGGGGGGGCATGGCCTGCTGGACCCCCTGGATACGCCGGTGCCTCTTAGACAGAACGCTTATGGTACAAGCAAGATTTTCTTTTGGCGTGGGACTAACGTTTGTCCTTAGGAGCATTTCAGTAATGTCCCTCTGAAGGGGAACATGCCCGGAAGCTCTGGGGTATTTACACTGTTACGGGCACTGGAGTAAAGCATAATCTTCAAGTGGGACTGAATACGCACTTAACAGGCAAAACGTCGGGGTTTAAATTCTTTCAAAATAGTGTAATTCGGAATAATAACCATGGGTCAATTTCTTGAAAATGCAGCGGATTTGATGTTTGGGAGGGTAGATGATCAACAATCTTGTGTGTGAAAATATGCAAATTGCAGCGACGATGCTGGCATTGCCAATTCCTTTAATGATTATTTCTCTACCGATGACAGCACACTAAGTAAACGTCAAAGATATTATAAATATAGATTCCAAACTTAAAATGGCGCGTTTACTCCTCATGGAGGCGAAAATATCGGGGCGGAATTGCTAATCACTGTTCAGGCGTTTTGAAAATAAACAGGCAAATGAGTGTCTTACAAAAGTATTATTACTTGCTTTTTCAGAACATTGTAAATTGTAAATTATTCCGGATAACAAAGCACAGAGAATTGTATTCTGCGCGTATACATGCTCAGACAAGCCACGCTATTCTAACAATGGCATTTTCTGTAGTGCGTACCTATTACTTTACGCATGTCACCGAATAGAAAGGCGCGTATGTCAATCCATACTTCCGCCCCGATATTTGCGATTCCATGAAGAGTCAATTTGCGTAACCGTGTAGGTGTAGGAGTTTGGTATCTATGCTTATAGTATTTTTGGTAAACGTTAACATCACATTGCCGACTCACAGACATTTATGGCCCCTGATCACCCTGGTGTTTCTATGTCTACGTTTCTCACTCATGTCACTGTTTGCGAAATCCTGAAGGAAATTCATTCCCTCAGTGACTCTAAAGCCCCTGGTATCGACGGGTGCCCATGTCTCGCACCACAACTTCAATCTGGTGCTGTCTACAGGTAGGCTTGCTTAAACGGATTCAGTTAAATTTGCTAAGGTTATTCCTATCTGCAAAAAGGGCGACATCAATTTCCCTGAAAATATCTCCCCATCAGTTTGCTTTCCCTGAAGGTTTTATGAAGCAAAGATAAGTAACCAAATATTTTCATAACTGGATTTCTTGATTAAAGAATTATTGAGTGAGGTAAAAAAGGTAAAATGTCCTTCCATGCTCACTTGTAAGAGAAATAAAAAAATTTGCTGCCAAATTTTCACAAACAACTTCAAATACAAAAACTGAGACGTTCCAACAAATTTATGTGAAGAATCTGCTTGATAAATTAGCAGAGATTCTGAAAGGTGTTGTGTCTTCAAAGACAGGTTTAGACTGCTTACGGTGCACATGTCAGGGATTTCTTTAAGACCGATTACACTCAGTGGAGTATGCAGGGGGGGGGATTGGGCCATGGTCCCCCTCACGGTTGCCAATTTTTTTTTTTTAGATCTTTAAAATACGTAATTTTGCAACACAAATTTTACTTCAAAAGGTAGCATATGTGGCACCAGATTGCATGTAAGGACACCTAATTTATCAAAAATTTTCAAAGGTGAGGAGTTGTCTCCCCATGGCCCCCTCACTGATGTCATTTTTTAGTTCCTAAACATACGCAAATGTTGTAACAGGAATTTTACTTCAAAGGTAGCATATGTGGCACCAGATTACATGTAAGGACACCTAATTTTCAAAATTTTCAAAGGGGAGGAGTTGTCTCCCTATGGCCCCTTCACTGATGCCAATGTTTTTTTTATTTCCTAAAAATACGCAAATTTTGTAGCACAAATTTTAATTCAAAAGGTAGAATTGCGGCACCAGATTGCATGTAAGGACACCTAATTTTTCAAAAATTTTAGATCCCTTCCCAGGCCGGCGATCACTCATCATACTGCATGCCCTCCCCCCCCCCCCCCAACCTTGAAAGAAATCCTGCGAACGCCACTGATCACACCAAGTATTTGACAACTAAGAAGAAGGTCAATAGAACTGAGAAACGGCTTAAAATCTTTCGAGATCATCGTAGAAACCCCGGTGAGGATGAGGTGGGAGGGGGGGGGGGATATATCCCAAACTTTTTTGAAATGCTACCACTGGCTTGCACTTTTACATGCAGTAACTTTTGCCTCTAGGGCCCATTATTTCCCCATTATTCCCCCTCCCAGTTTTTCACATGAATATCCGCTACTGTTCGAGATAAAGTCCGTCCTTTTGCTTCAAATGCGCCGATTATTCATATTGCAACACGGCTAAGTTGGTGAAATTCGGAAAATGGTCAAAACTTCCGCTTCATGAACTAGTCAAAATATTTGTGTGGCAGAGGAAGTGTGCTGGTCGTGCTTAAATGGAGAATCATTACACATTCTCCATTACACTCAAAATACGTATGCCGAACGACAATAGAAGGCTCAACTTCACGTGACAAACAGAGCAAATGCAATAATCGAAGCTGTAGGCTTCGATTAATTGTTGAAACGTCTACGAAAGTCTGAGAAACAATAAGATCTTGGTAGGCTTTCAGTTTGGTTTAAGGAAAGAACATGATACCAAGCATGCCCGTCTTAATACCGTAAAAATCTAGTCGTTCCTTTCTAGACAGAAGAAAAGAAAACATTCTTAGTCCCTAACTAAACCTTAAAAGTCAATCTATACCGTTGATAACAGAATTGTGTTCCGCAAGCTTCATACTTATGGTTATGTGCAGCAATCTGTCTAATAGGGAACAAGGTGTTCTCGTTGACGGCATTTCGTCCATGTGGTATCATTTTGACACTGGAGTTCCTCACGGCTCTATTCTTGGTCCATTACTATTTTTATTCATGTGCAGGGCATCAAGAATGACAATGAAGAACGGAGACTTTTTGCTGAGGATGCTTATGTGTTTGTCCATGACAAAGATTTTGGCAATCTCATCTCAAAAGCCAAAAATATTCTTGTCAATCTCAAAACATGGTTTGATGCAAACAAACCCTCATCTAGGTAGAACTAATAAGTTTGTCATGCCAGAGTGCGAAATGGTCAGGCTTGTCCAAATGCTTTCTTGATAAGTGGCAATCGGGTTTACAAAACTCACTGTGCTCAATACTTGGGTTTGCTCGTTGAGGACATGAGGCCATTTAAGCCTCACGTAGATTATTAGCTCAACCCGCAAAGTGCGGGTCAAGCTTATGTTATACTGTATAGGGCAAATGTCTGTCTCACTTTTCAAATGCCTACTCCTTCCTCAGTTGTCGCTTAATCTATCTGCCATTTTCTGTAGAGGTCACATCATGGTGGGGCATTATAGTTTGTTCGTGAGGTGGCGATGGGTGGTGTGGATCATGGTAAATTTGGCCATTTTCTTGTCAGTTTCCGGTATTTCATCCCGCCTTTTCGAAACAAGACATTCCTCTCAGAACTCTCACTTTTTCGACAGTGTCTATATTACATGCTTTTGGCATCATCTGAAGGGAGTATGTTTATCTATCGCATTGAAATGCCAAATGCTTAATACAGACCTGCCAAATGTCCAAATTTTAGCAGGTCGGTCTAGATTTCCGAACTTCAAAACCTCAGAAAAAGCTGGACGTCCTGATTTTTCCAAGTTTGATGAAAATATGACAGAGAAAAACGAAAGAAAAAAAACGAATGAAAGAATTTCATAAAAATAATTGTAACTTGCGTTCGTCTGGGCCTTCCACTTCCAAATGGTACTTCTCTATGCAAATCTCGTTGGCGATGGCTTTCTTTTCAAAACTGTAAAGAAACTTGCGGAAATGTTTGCACTGTTAATAGTACATAAAACATGCGCCTGGGCTTAAGAGTTATTGCCGAGGCCACAAAAAAAGTTGAGTGTCATAAAAATCGGACTGAATAGAGCAGACACTCTTCGCTTGGTTAATTGAAAAATTAATGCAACTGCACAAGTGAACAATGATACCAATGATACCTAGAGCTAATGGTATGGAAGGTGTTGTTTTTCAATAGCAGAGGGAGCCGCTTCGCAGACTGAATGTCAAAGGTCATTTAAGTATCATGCTGTGAGGCGTTAGTCAGGGTAATGCCTGCAGTGAAGCAATATGTTTGCATTAAGACTTTTACCCTATACCTCGAGGTACGTACTGTATAAGTGAAAACACGAAATATAAACACGTTACTTTGCGACAGATGTAACCTTACTTAATATGGTGTTACCCTTACTACTGTCTCACAGCCGTGGTAAACAAGTTACTGCAGTGCAGACTGTGTATCACAAGTCATTTTCACTAATAAAAAAAAAAAAAAAAACAGCCAGCCAAAGCCTAGTTCGCCAATATGATAGCCAAGCTTAACGTAAGGCATAGGCTAGCCCTTGGACAGGGCCCAACATTACGTTCCTATACTCTACCTTACACTCGTAGTAAAGAGTGACTAGAAAGGAGCGGATTATACGCTCACATTCAGTGACTTAGGCCTAGGCTAGTCTAGTCCATCGTCTAACTTAAGTATCTTGGGCTGCTTTTGGTGCTTCCCATACTAACGTTAGGGAACAAAGTGTACATGAGAACTAGCCTAGGCCTAGGTACCCTAGCCCCTGTGGGCTTGGGGTTGCTGAATATGCCCAATGTTTTTCCCGCCTGTCGTAAGAGGCAACAGTAAAGGGAAGGACTTGCACCATATTTAAACTGTAATTGAAACCGAACTTGAACAGTATTTGAAACCGTTTTTAAACTTTACCTTTTATCAAGTTGACACTATATATAACACATTCGTGTCGATGTGTCGTTAAGTCTCATCTAACTGACCAAGGCTAAGACACATGCCCATAGGCTACTGGAAAGTTCAACAGTTTTCACGCACATTTGTGGCATATGAAAGTGTACGCTAGACTTTTGGCGTATGGCATGATCGTAAAATTCAATTAACTTTGCCATACTGGCGTGGCGCACAATGATGATATCATTGTGGCATAACCCTAACGATAGCCTTAACCAGTGTTTCCCAATCTTTTCTGGATGCTACCCCATTTCAGGTGGCAGCATCTGGTAGCGACCCCAAATACTAACAACGGAGCTCCCAGGATTTTGTACTCGGAGGCTGAGAATTGTAGAAAGTCTATCAAAGCGACTTGCCACCATCAGTTGTTGCAGAGCTTACTAGGAAATTTTTGGATAAAAGTGCCCCTATATCAGTGGTGGAAAAAGGGAATTCGGCCAGAGGGGGCGAGAATGGCCTGTAGAGGCGCTTCGGACTAAGTAGGTAGATACCCTATGCCTCAATACCAGGCCCCGCAAGTAAGCTCATGAAATTTATTTTGGATAGAAAACCCTTCCGCGAGTCCTCAAAATTATTGGCAAATTGTAAAAATATTGTCAAAGTTGGGAGTGAGAGTTTTATTACAGGAAATGTTTTCTCACAGAATACATGGGTCAATACATTAACTAAAAATAGGCATTTGGAGACCTCTTGCAAGTTTTTCGCTAAACAAAAACATAAAATTTGTACATTTTCTGATTGTTAGTTTGCTACGTTCTATAAAAGAACGATTCGTCCGGCCCCCTTACCTCTGTTGAAAATTAAAGCTTTCTTAAGTTTTTCATCTAATATAAAACACTGACGACCCCTTGGACCTTCCTTGGATGCGCCACTTTCAATTAACTATGATCCCCCAAAGAATCACAAAATTACCTCCGCACGTAAGTAACTGTTTCTATTGATTGCATTTGACTTCAAGAAGTCGCATAAAGCAATGTGTTTAGTTTAAGTCGGTCATCTTTAGCAATACAGAATTGCTGGATAAGGAATTCACATTTTTAAATTAAAGATTGACAAATTTTCAAATATTTTCCAACTAATTCGCACGACCCCACGATAAGTGTGATAAGTGCTTCGCGATCCCAAGGTTGGGAAACCATGGCCTACACCAATACACAGTAGGCCTACGCCTGCAGTAACAACCAGTTACACACTGTTAGACTGATTCTGTCTGAAACTGGGCTGTAATTTAGTTGGAGTGGCATGGTCCCTCATTGGAAGACATAATTTGGCGCAATTTGTGGGGTACAGCAAGCAAACTTTCCAGTACGGCATGGCTATAGAATACCCCGTCAGGGTTGAAGAAACCTTTTTCAAAACTAGGAGGAAAGTCATACATGCCATATGGTCCCCCAAGATTGTTATTTTGAGAAAGAGTCAACATATGTTTTGTGCTAGTGGTTTTGGAAAATGTCCAAGTTCACCATGAGCCTCCAGTTTTGAGTGGAGGCGCAGTACTAAGCGCAGTGAAGGTTAATGAATGTTACGTTGTCTGAGACTGCGCCTCTAGGAGGGAGGTAAGGTTCACTATTGGATGGACCAAACCCAAACAAGTGGTCTCTTTAAAGGGTTGAGCGAAATCAGCGCTGCTGCTCTAGTTTATGTTATCATCTTGCTTTCCCGTCTTTGATCCACTATTCCTCACTATGTGATTTAGTGTTCCCACTAAGAAATTATCCATTGGGTCAATATACTCAATTTGGGAAAATTTGACTCACTAGAAATTTCAGTGACACGAAACTGTGCACGCGTAGCATGCACGGTGAGCGCGAGGTGCAAGCCCTCAACGGGTGGGGTCCAGGGACCCGCCATAGGGCTCCTGGTGGGTTCCAGGGGCAAAGCTCCAGTGGGATTAAGGGGCGAAAGTCTGGAAGCTCCTGGGTATAAAGGCTTCAGAAGCCCCCAGAAGACTGTTTCAAGTGGTAAAGTTTCAAATATAATCCTCCTGTGTTTCGGTACGTTTGTTTGGCCAGTGATGATAATAAAGCAAATGAAAATTAAGCAAAATATGCTGTGTATAGGCCTATTCGATAACCAGCTATTAAAATCTGGTTGCCCTGCTCAAAATTTGGTTGTCTTGGATAAATATTAAACTTGGTACATGTTCATGTTAAACCCACCACCCACCACCCACCACACCATTTCCTCAGCCAAAATTACTCCAACTACCAAACACCACATTTTGACTTGCAGTCACCGGTTATATTAGGAATCAAAGCCCTGTCTGCTACACAACCAATCTAAATAGCTGCCAATTTGCAGAATCAAGCTCATCATGTGCCTTCTGTGTAGGGCTGAGATCCCCAAAATGTTCCAAATCATTCACCCCAGAAAGATGGAACAACTAACGGAATAGATCGAGGTTACCTAGTTTTATTTAGTAGCTTTTAAAATCGATGATAGTAAGCAATTTTTACGCTTCTAAATTCTTGAGAACGTTGTCCAAAATCTGAGCCTGCGATCCCTCCTAGTCCTTTAAAATTTCAGTTCAAGACACTGTATTGGTACACATTACTGTGTAGGTATTTCAGTCAAACGTAAAATTGAATGCCATCCAAAATTATCTAGATGGCATTCATTTCATAAAAAGTTTTGATGCATATGTAAAATACTCTAACTAAGCCCTGTCTAATATTTTCGGAGACTTTTCTAAGTAATTTTCCGGTACGATACTTTTTTTCTTCAGAGTTACTTGATTTGGCTTCTGTGCTATCCTAACAAATTTATATATGAAGATATATTGAGCCTAGCTTTTAGTCTCGTGTTTCAAAGTAACACTGAGTGAGAGGGAGAAACAGATTTGGTTAGCGTATGGCTTGGTGCTAGGTTGCTCTACGTGCAGTAGAGCCAGCGTGGGATCGTGGAATTAACGCTGGTAATAAATGGAATAATCGACAGTATTATTTAAACCTAATTTTAGGCCTTAAACGTTCTATTATTACACTTTCATGTTAAGAAGAATTTTATTTGAGTGTTGAAGGTTGCAAGGCTTAGCAGTGAGTTAAGCCCATCATAAGAAAGTTGCAAACCCACGGGAACTGATTTTCGGGTTCCATGATTTTGACTTCACGGTAACGACACGTTACTAGAAACGATCGTTTCCTGTGTTAATAGTATATGCAGTCCACCTCTGCACTGTACCTACTACTTACATTAAGCTGCGCAGCTATAGCTAGTAAAATATGCATGCGTAAATGGCCGTGGTACGGTATATATGTCTTACAGGTAAGGGCATTAAAGCGATCACTAATTTTACATTTTGGGATACATTCATTTACAATAGTCATTTCTTCACCTCCAAGTTTCAAGTCTTTCAAAATGTGTCTCTACTTTTTTTTGGTGAATGTTGGGTTAATTTTGTCGTTCACACTGCATCAACTTTAGGAACAAATGAAACAATCAACAAGAAATTGCTTCATAATCGCGTCATAGCAGCTTAGCGGAAACGCTGATGTGATTTGAGATTAACTATTCGCTTGTGTATGCAAAGATAGTCTATGGTATTGGAATTTACGGCATGACCATTAGTCCCTTCCACAGACCGTTACAAGTTTTGCAAAACAGAACTTAAAAATAATAACACTCAAAAACAGGCGCTTCTCAACTGGTTTGTTACAATGTAGCTTCTGAATAACTAAAGTAAATGATAATCACAGTTATACTGTAAGATGTATTGATTTATTTGCAAGTACGTTAACAATATTCAAGCGAACTTTATGTTGATTCCCCTAAGCATAATTTTACTATGTCCATGGGTACCAGGAGGAACGATCTTTTTCCGTCACTAGGTCTGTTTCTGTGTATGGTAAATTTCCTTTAAACAACTACTGCTGTAAATTTATGGAAAGAACTTTCAAATGTCATAAGGGAACCTACTTCATCCTTCAAAAATCTCGTCAAGGATAATTTAGCAAGGAAATATTAGTTCTCTACTTTGCTCCCATGTCAGTCAAGGACACTCCATTATTTATTTCTTCCTTCCTTATCTTTTCTTTCTTTTCTAAGTTTCCCAGACTATCTGTGTATATTAGTTGATTAGTAAGGTTATTTGTTCTAGAATCCTGTTTATATTTATATCGTGCGTTTAATTTGTATTTGTATGTTTGTGAACGAAATGAATAATGAGTGAATGAATCGGAAAAAAAAAATGAATAAATGAATGGATGAATGAATAAATGACTAAATGTGTGTATGAATAAATGAATGAATGAAGATGGTTAAGTGTAGCCTTAAACTACATTTTCTTCTAAGATCGCTAAATGAAGTTGCAGCATTGCAAGCGAGATACATTTTGTGAGAAACTTTCCTTTTCGAAAGCAGGGAATGACAGTTCACAGGCAGGTTTTCGACATTCAGTAATGCGGCATAGACCAAAATATTACAAAAGCAAGGGTTTTTGTACGATTTTGGATATTGTGCCACTTTAAAATCTGTTTCTAACAGGTTTGACAGCTATTCCCAAACATTAGAAAAATCCGCCCCTTGAAACTGGGCGTCATGACTTGGCCGATATCGTCACGACTTGGCCGATTTTTTTAACCGCAAAGATCAGATATTAACAGCCCGACGGACGCTGGTCTGGCATTGTTGAATTTTATTTCCGTGCATAACTTCACTAAATATGAACCTATTTTCATGGTTGACGATTCATTTGAGAACTAATTTAGCCACTTAATCCGATTCTAGTCACATCATAAGTGGAAATACAAATGAATCCTTTGAAATGTTTGAAAGATGGATGCCCAGTATCTTAAGGTTAACCGCAAAAATGCGTCACTTCCCTGCTAGATTCGGAAATCAAGGTCAAAGTATAAATGTCCAAGTTTCAAGCTGACGAAAACTGTAATGAATAGCGGCAAATTAGCATTTTTGGTATATGAGTTGCACACTATTCTATTCCTAAATATGCATGAGCGACCACGAAAGTGAAACACTGTTGACTGAACATATAAACGTGCAGAAAACTTTGTATATGACAAAAGAAAAAGGGTTCGGTTATATTTGAACAGGCACTCTACAAAAAGACCACCATGTTTCAGTCACCTTACATATTGCACCCGGCATATACCCTTTATCTAGCACACATCAAACAAAGCTACGGTATGCTATTATATCACAGCATTACACCACCGAGAGTTATAAGCAATGGAATGAGTGTACTTTGATCCAAGCAGTATGTTCACGCTTGTAGATCACAGCCATTGTAAAGATGATTTCCATGTCCAAGTTTGTACTCCTCTATAAAATTAATGAAAGAATAACCTGATTAAGAGCGAAGTTTTAGAGCGGTCAAGTTTTGGAAAGGAGGTCCATGTAGCTCAAAGTAACTATAGTTTTTAAACGTGTTTGCATAGGCTTGGTCAACAGCTGGAGGTTGAAACTCAAAATTTATTCCAGCCCTTCAATCAAAAATTCTAAATTTGTTTTTGAAATACTTTCCCGGGTTTATATTAGTGCACGTATTTAGCGTCGGCACTTTTGGCGTGCCTGAGGAATGAATAGTGTTCCTGTGATGGACAAAACACGAAATAAACGACAATTCTTCAAACAGTTGCGTTCCTCCCAATGCATTTATTTCACAATCTTTTTCCTGGACTCTGTTTCCAACAACCTCGAACATACTGTAATTTCTTTTTCAATCACTTTTGAACTCTGTAAAACTCTGTGATCATGTTAATTAAACCAGCAATTTTGTAAAACTCTGTGATCGTGTTAATTAAACCAGCAATTTTGCACAACATTGCCTTAATGAAGGTATCGTACAAAACTTGGAATCACTCATTTCTTTAGAAATATTACGATAATTAAGGAACCTCAACCCTAGCCTTACAGGTCAAAGAGCAAACCAGAATTTTAATAAACTAGTGACGTCCTTCGCACTTCACCTTCCCTTTTTGTTCAATGAAATTCCTTTCCCTTTGGAAGTTCGGAACATCCTCCCCTTCCTCGACAGACACTCCTGCCGACCCTTAACTTTCTACCATAAAAATTTGCTTCCAGCCTGAGCATGCGAAATATCAATCAATTCACATAAGTAGGATAAAAATAAATAGCTCATACTTTAAAATGAGTAGGAATATATGTTAACAAACTCCTTCGTTCATCATAAATGTTGTTCTTGTATTAAAAGAACAATACTTGTAGTAAACACAAAACAAAGAATAATGTACCCTGCATGTACAATGCCCTCTGACTTGCATAAACCAAACAGAACATCAGCAGTGCAACAATGGGTTTTCTAAAGTTTAATCAACATACTCCAATGGATTTACTTGTGAAATGCCTTGAGTAAATTCCACTAGACTTGCCTTAACTTTAATGACTCTAATATGGCCAGCTGGTCCTGGACGAATTTCTGTAATTCTACCCAATGACCACTGTCCCCGTAAACTGTCCTTCTCTTTTGGCAAAATCATGTCTTTTCTCTCCTCTTTTTATGTTGATTTAATATTGGGATCAAATCCCTTAACCACCTAGTCCACCAATGTCTGAATAACTCTTGAACTCCCCTTTACCTTTTCCTAGGATTTAATTGTGTTGTATCAATTGAATATCTGCGGCAAACCTACTACCCATTTGCCCATACAATAAGTGATTCGGAGTTAAAGGTACAGTGCTTTGACTGATGCTGACTGATATGTCACTGATCGAGAATTTAATTACCCCTCAGCACCAACAATTGCCGAATGTAGTTCCTCATATCTTACGTCAGCTTTTCCCAGAATGGCATACGTTGCTCTTTTGACTGATTTCACTAAGCGTTTCATGAGCATCCCCAAAATGAGGAGCTAAATGGGATTTAAACATCCACTGGAAACCTTTGCTCACACTCAGTCTTTTCCTGAATCTTATTTTGATCTTATAATGTTGTCAACTCCTTAAACTCCCTCTCTGCTCCTATGAAATTTCGCCAATTGTCAGAAAACACAACCCTGGGTTGACCCATGCGCTTTACAAACTTAAAAATGCATTAAGAAAAACATCTGCATCTAAAGAGTACGCAAACTACAAATGTATAACCCTTGTTGCTAGACATGTAACTAAACAAAGACACCGTTTCGTTTGAATTCTCCCTCTACCATGTTTCGTTAAGAAGGGTCCCGCATAATCTACAGACACCCTTTTTAAATGCCCTTAGGCTATCCATTTGTGTTCTTGCTGCCGGAAGTGGCGCCATAAGATGCTGACCAGCAATAGCTTTTCTACGTTTTCAAACATTATAGTTGTTCTCACACTCACGAATTTCTTCTCTAGCTGATATTATCCAAATCTCTTAGCACCATTGCAAAGGTATGATCGACACATTCAACATGATTTCCTTACTCATGATAACTTTTTACAATAAGTTTTGTAATAACATGTCGTCTGGGTAGCCAAATTGGATACTTAACATCATATGGAATGGAACCATTTAGGCTTAACCTGGTTGTCCCTCTAACAACCCCATCCTTATCCAACCTTGAACTGACGCACTCACTTGACTTTTAGAACTTACACCTTACCCTTCTTCAGGCACTCTATTTCGTTTGAAAACTAATTTTTGTGCTTGTTTTATCAAGGCAATTTCTGAATCCCTGATGTAATCGACAGACAACTTCCAGTTTCTGTATTCATGTCTTACCCTACAATTATTACCAAATCGAATGGCATAAGCTAAAACCCGTACTTAAAGTACCCAAATCTGAGATCCGTCCTGGCTTCAAACGCCATTGGTTTCAGGCATTACTCTAGAAAGGAATAACACCTGTTTTCTTGTTCTGTGCAAGTCATTTCTTTTTTCTCAATTTTATTTTTTGGCCAAGTTTTCCTAGGCCCCTTAAGAAAGACTGACTAACAAAGTCTCTAAGAATATTGAAATTATCGGTCGTCTCCGTTCGACTTTACCCAGAAAAATTCTTGTCACTCTTTAGAATGCTCTCGTCCTTCCCTTTTTATCCTATTGTAATATCGTATGGGGTTCCACTTATCCGTCTAATTTACTGCCACTTTTT
>WURT03047436.1:0-14442 GCA_009936505.3 Holothuria glaberrima
GAAGATTTTAACTAAAACTCAAAAAAATCGGACCGTAATCCGATCCGAAATCGCTGTAGTGTGACCCGCGCTTAAGAGTTAGCTTCACATTGTGAGCTTAAAACAGATCATCACTACAGTGTAGAAGCCTAAATGAAGGGAGTTTTGTAGATCAAGTATCCCTTAAGAGCAGCAACAAGGTGCAACTGACAGCCATATAATACTAATATACTCAAACCACTTATTTTGTAAGAATTACCTAAGTAAAAAATGCTTCCAATGCAAGCAAATGTACGCACTATAATGTAAAATATTCCATACAAAATTATCCCAGCTGTTTCACTGAGTCACTTGAATAGTATTTTGATAAAAATAAAAACTGTTCAATACTGTTACAGTGAAATTACTACCCTTCACTTCTATTGTACACAGTGTAATGCTACAGTGCTACAGCCTGGGGTGGCGCGGCATCGTTACTTGCTTACAAACTCTTCAGTAGAACTTGTTATGTATAGGAATGTCTTTATTACTTGTCTATGCTCTTCCTAAAGAATATAACTCCATTATTTGTCGTCATAATTTCGCAAACAGCATCATTAAGAGGGGAGTTTTTATACTTTAAAATAATAACTGTCAGCCTAATTTAGCCGGTAGAGGCTACCTAGTTTTCTATTGAAAATGACGAAAGAACAATCCTTTTAACATTTAACAATAGATCTGATCCTAGCAAAGAAGAACAATGAGGTATTGACAGTTGACTGAATTGTACGTATCCTAGGTTCTGAAGATACATACTTAGTAAGACCACAAATGCAGCAACACGTTCGTTTATACATCGAGGGTGAAATTTAAACGTTTTTATATGCATACATGGTCTTATCTACACAGACTGACTCAGAATTATCTTTTATTTACAAATTGCCAATTTTGAAGTATTTTCTTATAAAGGTAACACACCACTTATTATTCCTCCCCTCATTTGCACACTAATTTTGGTCCGTTTCGTGGCCCGTGGACTCTTGTAAAAGATTCCAACAGGCACAAGCTATCCCTCATATGAAAGCTCACGAGTAGATCTTGCATAATGATTTCAAATTTGTATACCATGACTGTTTGGATTTTAAACTCGAAGGGCTCTCATAATAGAGTGATGTTACTATTTTTTATTTCATACAAAGTGCCATTTTGCATCTCAGAAAGATATATTGCAAAAAAGTACCTCAAGTATCTAAATTTTTATGTTTGCAGAATCAGTACTTCAGGTACTTTCCTACGGTATACACATCACATGTTGGATACATCACTTCAGCAACACACTCTAAACTGTCCCTCAAAAAGTTTTTCCAGACGTTAAATTCATAGGGAACATTGTCTGGGGTTCTCCTTGAATAAGTATATGCTACGCTGTAAAAACTCTTCTGTAAATTTACAAAAAAAAGTGCTGTCACTTTGTTTCCATAGGATATCACCAATTTTCGATTGTTTTGTACAATAATTTGTAGTCTTAAAAATGGCAAAATCGTTTTGTTACCTTACCATGTAACTGAAAAACTGACGATTTGTAGAACATTAAACGAGTAAAATCTTTAAAATCGTCAACAGGTCAATCAACATGGAATGTTACTGTAAATCTCTATTCCCTGCGCATTCCGAACATCAACTGAAGAGGATTAGAGTGCATAATTACGTTTGCTATTCTATATACCCTTTTTCATTGATCTAGCAAAGATAGAAAACCAATTTTTATACTACAAAAGGAACTGCATGCACTGGTACCTGCTCAAATATGTTTTCACTGATTTAAAACTTTTGAAAAACAGATGTAAAAACTTTAAAAGCAAATGAGTCAAAGCAATGATTAACAACCATCCCCCTTTTCCAACATGTATTGGCCTAAGTTTGCATGATAATTGTTTGACTATTTCATCCACTCAGTTGAACTGTGATTTCATGGTTGGCTGTATAAGTTTCCAAGATTTATCAAGCAACTCAGAGTATAGCAAATCATAAAAAACTGCATTAATGCATTATCTCCGTTAAATGTGAAAATTTCTTGCATATCCTGCCCAGTCATTACTGACAGTAAGAAATAATGTTGGTAATGATTGATATCTACCCCTCCTTCATCTTTATAGTAATCTGTTAGCAAAACCTATTGCAGATAGGTTCCATTACTGAATGCAAAATTAGCGGTCTTAGCATAAAATGCGATATAATTGGTCTTTCTCCTTTACAAACGTAGCCTAGAAAAAACTTAACACCCAAATGATAAAATACTTGGCTTAACTTTCAGTCACATAAATGAACAGTTCTGAAGTTACATTTGTCTCCGTCAATCTTTTGGTGCCACTCAAAAGCACCCCATTTACCGTCGATAGGGTAATTACTACAACACATTTACGAGGACCTGGAGCATTTTTCATTCAGAACAGATCATTATGACCAAACTTAATCTTGCCTGTTACATAAAAAGCTGCAGCCATTTTCCTTTATCAAAAACTGCCATATGATTTCTTTACAAATGTGAGTTAGCCTATAGGCCTCGCATCTTGAAACATGATGTACAAATAAAATACCATAAGCCTATGGGACTATTTTCATTGGCAGAGAAAGGGGGCTGTAGCTCTTTTGCCTGCCAGTGAAATTTTAAATGTACGCTTACTTTAAAATAGCATGTTTTCTCAGAAGGGGAAATATAAAGATCTTCCCTTTAGCTCTCAAGCGCCTCTTCCTAATTCCTTTGAGTATTACTATGTCAAGTTTTCCTTTAAATGGTTTGTCTAGAAGCAAAATAAAAATGAAATGCAACAACTGCCGAAGCAACTATGAGAAAGTCCATTCCAACCACTTAAAGACTGTTACTCCTTCCATAAATTTGTTTCCATAAAGAAATATGACTCAATAAGTGGCCCCACAAATTTCAAAAATACATACATACATCTTATTAGGTTTTGTTACCTATTGGCAAGTTCAATATAAAAACAGGAATTTGTGAATAGTATACCAACTAAATGCAAAGCTTTATTCCATACAAAAAATATTTCTTTCAAAAAATGTATGTTCTCCTTTAACTTATAATGTGACTATGCAATTACCCTTGATAAATGTAGGCATTCACTCATCAAACTTTCTTTTATTTGATTTCTTTATTATTTTTTTATTAATTTATTTTGGATGAATCTGATGTTTTGAAGAGAATGCCTCTAACCAAATGTTAAAGTGCATTAACTTTTGATTTTTATTTACTTTATTGCTTTACTATTTTTATTTATTTCTTTTTGAATAAATTTGATGTTTTTGGAAGGATGTGTCATACTGAATTTTAAATTAAGTGCTTTCGTAGCTGAGCCAAAAAAAATGAAAGGCGGGAAGCCCCCTTTGCAATGGTGACATCACTAGTAGCTTGATTTGAAAGTGTTTATAGCGAGGTTCTTAAGTGTGATGTCACACTCCTTTGTTTTCATCCCAAATTCGCGTTTTGACGTCAGACTTTACCTCAGTTATACCAACCACAAACGCCACACTTGACATAAGTACATACACACGTAGGCATGTATGTCTAGGCCCTAGGCCTATTCCTCAGCACATACACGTGTACGTACGTACGTACGTGCGTAGGTAGGTACGTACGTATAACGTCACTTGTACGTACGTGGTCGGTTGCATATCGGCTATCGTCGGCACTTACGTAACTGAATGAGTTCGAAAAATTTTATATAGTACAGACTTAAAATTTAGGAACGAGCATCTGAAACCGAGCTAGACATTTTCGAAAAAAATTAATTGTATACTTGAATACTCACCCTTCCATTTCTATGGAGTAATCCCTTAAATCTGACAGAAGCTGGTGAAGTTTACTGTGCATTACCGCCTGTGGTGTTATCTGTTATTGCAAGCTAGAACAGTTTAGTGCACAGTAGTACATTACAGCCTAGCCTAACCTAAATCAACGAACAGCCATACTTTAATAGTTAGCCTAATATTACTCTTCAAGCTCAAAAAGTTGACTATTTATTGCGAAATCCTGTGCTGCATGCAGTTCATCAATAATTGGTTACTCCTAAATGAGATTTTACGAGCTTACCGTATAAATCGAAGCCTGTTACTTTTGGAACAAACTTTGTAGAGAGTGGCCTGCTGGGCTGATCGAGTGAGCGCGAACCTGGTCTTAAAAGTGTAAATGTACGAGTCACAAACTATGTAGAAATACAACAAATAGTGTCTCTTTACAACAAAACATTTTACAATAATGGAAAATTCTGTCTATACACAACCGATGTAAAAACAGCTGGTTTTATTTATACATATGGAATATATATCATATGAGAACAAACTTTTCCGTGTACCTACGCAATTTTTTTTATAATGTAACTACCATGGAACTGGCTTTATCTGTGTCGTGTACAGCAAATTGAATATTTGCGCTGCACCCAAAAGCGACAGCCTACACAGTGCGCGTTTTGCGCTCTATCTAACTTTAACGGAGTGACAAACAAATTTGTCTTGTTCTCGAGAGTTACGGGGACTCCAAAAATTGCGTTTAACGAAGATACATGTGTTCACTGTCATAAAGCATTTGGAATGAAATGTGGACATGAAATAGTTACTTCCAAACAAAAGAAATTTTAGTTCCGCGAAACAACTACTGTCGCAAGCCTATGTACGTACTTATGAACTGATGGCAATTTTACTGTATTTGACATATTGTATGTTGTGCTAAATTTGTAATCAATTACAGTCGCTAGCACACGACTGGTCCGGCCATTATATGCTGTATTCTAAATTACAGGACCAAATTCATCGCGCTTGAAATTTCACCTTCTAACAAAGAGGGCGGTGTAGCTGTGCTAGGACAAAAAACTTAACTGTTATCTTAGCCTAGCTACTGTTTTGATATTGAATATTTCAGTCTGAATATTAGTGCTAGTAAATACCTTGTTGCAGAGGAGTCAACTTAAATTGGTATATGTTGGGAGACCAGGTGAGTTTGGGGGACATTTGACTTGAAATGCAGTTGCTCTCCTGTAAGAGAGGTATGAGGGTTGGGGATTCTACCCCTTTGGATGAGTGGAGAGTCCAATTCTCCCATTGGAAAATTTACAAAAAACTTAGTAAAAACTTTTTCGTACGTAAAATGTTTTACATAGAAAATGATGGGGAAAAGTGATTTTAATTCAATGGTTGAATCCATTTGACGTGTGGCTGGCAGGTACCGAAGGTGCATCTGACACCAAAGATGCAGGCACACTCTAAAAAAGGTCTGGTCAAATTTGAACCGAATCTGATCAGAGGGGCACGGAACAGAAATCTGATCAATTATTTGACTAGATTTGGTTCAGAAATGATCAGAATCGGTTCATTTTTTACCCTGATCTAGTCAAATTTTTGACCAGATTCCTGTTCGGTGCCCCTCTGATCAGACCTTTTTAGAGTGCATGGCGGCGTTTGGGTGTCTCTTTAAATTGTATTTTCCTCCAACAAGTCTCTGTTTGCTGCAATGGATCATTGCCATTAACCAAATCTTTTGTCATGGAGGCTCTATAGGGCATGAATGTAAGAAATATGTTGGAAATTTTCGTGAGGGAAATGATAATAATCGGTTAATAATGCAGGGTAATTTTAAGGCCCACTACCAAGAACTGGCTTTTTAGTTAGCTTTCACTTTATCGTCTGAGCAGATACAAGTCAACGCCTAGACAGGCATTAAATGACTGAACCCCTCGACTAGCTATTTAATTCCGTTTTAGCCTTATTTTAAGGTGGTTACTTCGTGAAGATTTTCTTAAATTTGATGATATCGAAATTGATTTTATCGTTATTGCAAGACCCTCAGAACCATACAATTATCTTCGATGCTCTGGTATGAGGGATTCTGTCTGATGAATTGTCCATGGCTTCTTCTCCAATTCCTTTGCTGTTCATCAAGATATGATATAACCACTCTCAAAAATGTATTTGAAAATGATGAAGAAAAACGTAACGTAAAATCTTTCAGTACAATGTGATTTAGATGCATTTACTTTCCTGGGGTCGCCTTTTTGAACGTATAAGTTTCTAAAGCAGAGTTTGCAAAAAGGGGTTAGAAGTGCCATTTCTGTTACTTTCTAGGCATGTTTAGATCAAATATTATACCTCGCTATGCGTCGAAAAATGGTGGTTCTCTAGTTACATAGTGTCAAGGTGGTTTTTGGGACACGCTGCCACCCCTTAGATAAAAATGAAATATCTCATCAACGTACTGCTGTTTACCATAGTTACAGTATTCTGAGCGGCACTGAAGCTTCATAAGTAAAGTTCTACACTAATATTTACAATGGGAAAAGAAGAAGGAATAGAAGAAGTTCTAAAGTAGAAAGGATGTACCGGAAGCGATATTCTGAGATGAGATCAGCAACTCCATGAATTGTCCCCTTGTTTTGACATATATATTTTACACAAAGATATTGGATACTGCCCTCTTTAAGAAGAAAATACGGATCAACAGGTTTGCACAATATCTCAATGTGTCGAGACGTTTATTTCCCGAGACGCCTTATCCGGAGGGTTCTGTAGCTACTTGATACATGTCTTTTGAAGTGCAGTTGACATTGCATTTCTTAGCAGTAAATATGCAATACCTGTAGCTTAGTACATTTTAACAACATATAGTGTAATTGCTTTGTTTAAATCATTTTAGTTAAAATCATTTTAGTTAAAGTAAAAAAAGCTACAACAGTCTCAATTAACTTGAGCTATCTTTGCTCCAGCCTTGAATTTTCGTTGTATTCATTTCCCAACGCAAAGGGACTTAAGTGTGTCTTGTGCTTTAAAATAAGCTGTGTATTGTTATGTAGGTATTAATATTATTCATAACAACGGTACGTTTCGTCTTTCACTTTTTCAAAAGACCCTTTGACTGAATGCTGTTTTGCCCCCGGTGGTGTGGGGGCAAAACGTTCTTGAGAGGACAATTCACAAGGCCGAGTTACACCCATGACTTTTCAAATTGTCTTTGTCAATCAGGGTTAAAAATAGTCCTGTTGTTTCAATTCAGATCTAGTCCCCCAGCTGCAGCACGCTGAGCACAGTGAGCAACGGATGGTGTACGGAGGAGAGTGTAAAAGACTGTACGAATATTGAGTGAGAGCCACATAGATATTCTATTTACAGTAAGGAATACATGCTGAATGCACGTGTAATCTATTAAATGTCGTCACACACGTATAGTGTCTCATGCAGTTTACGTAGCACACAGAAGTATATACTGTCACGATATGATAGTTACTAGTACATACACCCTTACTTGCACAATGTTTATGCAGGTACAGTATGTAGCACTTGTGCGCATGCATCGGCTCTCTGTGTACATTGTATTGCTATGTGTAGTACATAGTGGAATCGCGTTGGGAATACTAGCACTTGGAGATTAATTTTTTTCTATAGGGAGGAAGATACTAACGAAAAGCCATTGTTGATGTGCTCTATTCGCATCAGATTATGAAACACGTCAGAGGACGATCGGCAGGTACTATTGTGGAAACGTCTTGAAATGCACTAGTACCCCATCGAGTTGCTGCTTCCCTCCAGAAGAAGCACTCAGACTGAACTAACCAACCTTTTGACCTTCAGACTTTGAATTATTGGTTTGTCACTCGTCTTTGCAGTCTAAAATGGCTGAATAGAATAGATAGGCTAACACATGATTTAGCCGAAAGAGTTATACTTATTCATATTCACAGTGTATTAATGGCGGAAGTACATCTTTGAAACAATTTACACATGTATGCCGATTACAATTACTTCCAACACCAGGCATAATGCTCAAACAACCACTTGTTTCAACTTCCGTTCTGTAGCTACTTGAATCGGTTGCATTGCACTGTACAGAAAGTTAAGGGTAAATTTAAGTGTGATACCAGCCACTTTGATGAAAAAGGTAAGAAACACTTTAAATACAGTCGTACTTTCCACCACATCCATCAGAGATGAAACGGACAACCAGTTAAAATTAAAATTCACCAATTTAAACCCCCTCAGCATCACTTTGAACAGCTATGCTGTGGTTCCACCGGGATTTGATCCGGGGACCTCCAGAGTGCAAGGCAGTAGTACACTCAACCACCAAGCCAACTCACCCACTTAATTACGTTTGATTCCCGTCTGCAATTTCAACTTTTTATGAATTTGACAAATAAATATATGTGCCATAGTTTTTGTTATCTCTAAATAGGTCGCTAATAAAAATGTTTTTTAATGATTATCTTTCCTTATTATGTGTTGCGTACTGAATGCAGTCGTATCGGTTTATTTTATTACATTGGTCTCAATGCGAACTACATTAAAATATTTTCTAACCTTAGTTTGCTTTTAAAATTTTTGGGAAAATGCCTACAATAAAAATGTGCCTCACGGTTGTTTGGTGTAAATATAGTTTACTAAATAAATGATTTTATTTTATTCTACCAAAGAGTAAGAAGACTCTGAACAAAAAGGTATTTTTAATGACTTTTTGGAAAGACGTTTAACAGTATAGCCAGCAATTTCTCTCATTACCAGGGGCGTAGCGAAGGTGTAATCTTTGATGGGGTGTAGAGGTCACATTTTTCCGACAGATCTGGTGATGCCGTAAAACGAGCGCGAAGCACAGGGGCAAAGCCCCGGTGGGGTCCAGGGGGCAAAGCCCCCGAAAGCCCTGAGATTTTAGCATATTTTCGGGTAAAAAATAAGTCCCAGGACAATGCAAATATTCCTTATAATTTTAATGTGTTAGGCAATTCCTCCCGTCATGCCACTATACTTCAGGAGCTAAACCTGAAGTTCAGACTTTGAACACTATGCGTTCAGCATTTGAACACTAGACTCGTCTGGCGTTTCAATACCTTAAATGTTCAAATAGGCGTCAAAATGGAGAAAAGTGTCCAGAACTTTAACACTAACGTTCAAAATATGCTTCGAATGCAAGGATGTGTTTTCCAGTTGCCTGACAGGATTTCCCTTCAGGGAGCCATGCAGTATGTCGTGTGATCGCCGGCCTGGGGGAGGGGTCTAAGGGGAGGGGTGTCCCCCCTCCCTTTTATTCGGAGGAATAATGACACCCTTTGGTAACTTGAGGGGAGGTCGCCGGAAGGCGTGGAGTCAAGGGATCCTGTGCAGGGCTATTTAAAAGAAATAATCCTTTTCCATTGTCTGCTTGTACGTGCATTAACATCCACCATATATCGATTATGGGTGCGCGCAGTAAAAACATTTTGGAATGATATACAACCACAAATGCATGTATACCTCGGGCCTTTCACATCATGCTGCAAATGTTACCGTGCATGTTACTCATGATATTTTATTACCCTAAGATCCTGACTTGATGCGTGGACCACACAAAGGTTGGAGATACACCTCTTTTCTTCGGAAAAGTGTCTTGGTCAAGAGAATTCCATGTATTATTGCCATAATAAAGGTCATGAGCTATGTAGTGGACAATTGAAAAATGCGCGCCATGCACCGAAACTATGCAATTATGACAAAAATGACATGCGGACTCCTCACCGAGACACTTTTAATTCTATTACAAACTGTATCTGCCAATTAAAAAGCGAATCGTCTGACTGGCTATTCTTAAAACCTTTCAGGTTTCATAATTTTTCTGAATTCTTCTGCTTGGCATTCTTGCGATGCTGTCCTCCTCTGTAGTAATCCTATGCATACGAGCAATCGGCCATATTGTAAAATCTACACCAATAAATAATGCAAATACGTTTTAAGACGATATTGATATCAAACACAGGAATGGGTTGGGGCTGCAAGATCGTTGGCAAAGAATTTACGAAAACTTTGATAGTTTGAGAACCATTTGTAATATAATCGATTCAAGTTGATCATGATTTAGTCGAAGACGCACCTCACGCTATCCTGCAGTACAGAAACGTATAGCCTGAACGCCTCTTGAGATCATTTTAGGATTTTTGGGACATTTTTGGAAATCGATGGGAGAGGGGGAACGCCCTCCTTGGGCGACGCCACTGAACAAGACTACACGCCTGAGTGTTACAGATTAGTGTTAGACATATCAGACGTGTTTCATGGATCAGCAATATAGTCACACTTCTTGTAATTTATGACAGACCTGAAATATGACACATATTGCAATGAAGTATACATTACACATTAATTAATTAAAGCCCGTAATCTTGTAGATTATGGAACTGCAGAGTTATGGTACAGTTACCCATTTGCATGAAATTGAGACACCGCGCACGGCACCTTGTCTGTCTGGTTTCCTATCCATTGGCGCCGCCAGACTTTGGTGAAGTTGGGGGCACCACCGATGTCGCCTAAATTCCACCCATTTTTATGTGCTCTGCGTTTTTTGTACAACAATGGGGATCCTTCCTTTGTCACGACATAAAGTTGCCGTCCTGGGGGAGGGATCTAATGGAAGAGGTTTCCCTCTCCCCCTTTGAGAACTTTTGGAAAAATTAGGTGTCTCTGCATGCAATCTGGTGCCACATATGCTAACTTTGAAGTAAAATGTTCTGTTAAAGAATTTTACGCATTTTAGTTACTAAAATAGGGCACCAGTGAGGGGTCCCATGGCCCAGTGGCCTTCCAAATACGCCACTGAATGCTTATTACCTGACATCCAAATCATAATATAGAGTATGATGTCGAGCACTATACAACTATCGTATTGTTACTAATTTTGAACGAAAATCTAGACGAACAGCAAGCTTCCAGCAATAGGGAATGGGCCGGAGGAAGAGGTGAAGGAAGGTGCTATTAGTCCTCCCTGATACGTATAGCAAAAGGGGTGAAGACATAACAAGCGCGTTCCAGAATATTTTTTTTTCGTCGTATGTGTATTAACAATCACCATCTATACCGATAGTGACTGCGCGCAAAGCGCTCGATAAAAATTTTTGAAACATGTATTACGGCAAGGAATTAGATTGAAAGATTCCATATTGATGCAGAGTCCCTACAGATGTTTGGAGATGAATCTCTGCTTCTGATCAGAATAATGCCGGTAGCATGAAGTATTACAATCATAATGGTCATGAGATGGAATGCGGGGCGTGATGCATGCGCGCGAAGAGCGCCGAAATTTTTCGTTAAGTAAGATTTCCACGACAAACCCTGCATTCAGAATCTGCTTCGAGACACTTTCAATTGCCGAACAAACACACATGTCACTCAAAAAGCCAGCCTTTAACCTGATAATTCGTACTATAAAGCTTTGGACTTTTGCTGCTGTGCTTCTGTGGGAGTTGCTATCGGAAGATATTGATAATAAGAACAACATTGTTGTAAGGTTTGAAGTGCGCGAAAATTTTGAAAGTTTGCAAAGGATTTGTGAAAATTCTGATAGTTTGAGAAACATTTGTGGTAGAAAATGATTACAATAGATCCATCACTCGGTCGAAAGCACACCTCACCCTACCTGTTGGAACCCGAATCATTTATTAAATAATCAAGGAATTCAAATCAATTTACGCTCTCTCTTACTTGGATTCTGTTCCGAGCTCCCCCAAAGTCTTTGCATGAGTAATGGGGTTTACTGTTATTTAACAATAACAATATGATTGCGTTGAATGTCATCACGTCCAAAGCGGGTATGACGCCAAAATGTAACCTTCAGATTAACCGGAAGTTGACTTTCAGCAACTTCATTCTCTGTGTAGTGTCCTTTCGGGAACGTAACTCTTTAAGGGAGCAGAACTCCTTCGGGAGTAAACCTTTGGTTCCGCCCCTGGCTCTTCGCTAGAGAGTCGATGAGACAGGAAAAGTATAAAAAAGGACACATGAATTCCATAAAAATAATTGTGCAGTTCATTATCTTGAATAAATGTTGAAACTATCAATATTCTGAGTATTTCTATGAAACGTCTGGTATTAAAATATTGATAAGTGTATGTAGTACTTAATGAAACTGCATGGATGGTAACAATACTACATAATAAACCTACTGACTGCTATATTGTTTATTTACTCTAAGTATTACTAACTATATGAAAATATTTGTAATAATTGCCATAGAAAAACAGGGAAGTTAACGTATTGCCATTTATCTTGCACTTTTTCCATTTAGTGTTACCCGAGTCTTATGAAACTATTCAGCCTAATGTACATCGATCACAGAGAACATAACACTGACATAAAATAATGTCAAAGAGTAAAATGAAGAAAACATCAAGTAGCCGCATGTACATCCATCACAAAATACTTTATATCGATGTAAAATATTGTTAAATTCACAATGAAGGAAACATCAAATAATATTTGTTGATTAAAAGTAAAAGTCTCACCAATAAAGACTTAATTCGAAAAATAAACTTTATTTGCCAACACATACAAAAGAAGTGTTCTTCTCGTGGTAGACAGTGACAGCTGTTTACAGTATTAATTTCACTACAATGATTAAATTGTATTTACACATGACATTGTTAAGTTTTAGCCTTATTGTAAAGCTTTAACTGAACAGAAAATGCCGATATCTTTATGCACTTTAATCTGTCAAAGACATATTATATTGGGTAAATATGATACTCATTTCGTGAAAGATAACTAAAATATTAAATCCCTTCTATATGAATCTAGGACAACTGTTCACGCAATAGATATTGCATATTATGATACACCAAAGTGGTACCCTGATTACTTTCAATATTCCAGAAGGAATTTAAAAAATAGGTGTTAATGAAATAAAAAGTAAACTAAGTAGGCATGGCTGGGTGGGTAAATTTACAGTCTGTTATGACTGTTTTCTATATTTTCCTTTCGGTCAAAGCCACATTATCCCTCACCTTTCTTTTCCTATCTTTTCCTTTGGTTCCCTTCCATTCGTTCCTCCCTTCCTTTTTCTTTTCTTCCTTTCCTCACTTTCCCTTTCACCGGTTAAACCCTTCATTTAAACTGTGGCCCAACAGATATCTTGAAAAGCCTTATAATCACAGGTTTTACTAATATATTGATATGATCTGGAAGGTCATGTAGGTCAATGTAGGCCTACATACTGGGTAAGGATTCATCACAGCACGTACACAGTGGATGCATTGTGGAATGACTTAGTAAACTAGGAACAATGCTCCGGGCGAGTCTATGGTGGACATGTTTTCACATCCTAGTGTGGTACGGTTGTGTCGCTGCACAAAAATATAATAATGAGTTTTTCATACTCTTTCTTTTATTTTTTTTTATTTGGTCGTCAAAATATTAGAGGAGAAAGTTACTACATCTTTTACTAAATTATAAAACTTGGAGCACGTAGCTGCAAATTCTTGGTGTCACACTGATGGCGAATGGTTTGGGTTTTTTTTTTCTTTTAAATTTATGTTTAGTTGAATTTTACCAAAATGTGATGCATTCAGATATAATATCACAAAGATTCCCATAAAGTGTCTGTCTTTTGACTGCAGATGTAAAAATATTTCTTAGAGAAAATACAGGAACTCGAATGAAAAACTCACAATAACGATCAGATGAAATTTTCTTACACTCTTAAAATGATTATTTTGCTGCACCAAAGCCCCTAACGACACCGTAGGTAACGATGCTACCCCAAAATTTTGTAAAGGTCACTGCCCATTGCCTGTACAGTTTACCCTTCGTAAGCCCGAAACTCAAGAGCTGTTATAACGCTTAGTCTAGCCCCGTTTAACGTCCTCATCATACAATTTATAGGCAACATTATGAGCAATTTCAGAATCATGATATGTCAACCCAAGTTATGTTTTCTCAAGGTTCAGGGTGTTATACACATTTTCTTCCACACAAAAAAGGCCTGATACATGTTTCTGTTTCGACGGTCAACTTCATTTGATGAAACGGTTTCCGTAATTTGATGTAAACGATCTCAAGTGTAATGATTCCAAGAATAACTATCACAACTATACGGGAATAGATACCGGACTGAAACATATTACGTCAGACCGTGGGACAGACATTGTTACATTGGTAGTTACCTGTGTTGAGCTGATTTCTGAAAGAAGTGATGCTGTTTGTGTTGATGAGACAACTTGCATTCTAGGACAAATCGAGGCCATCGCAAAACGGTTTTCTGATCCTTTCGTAACATTGCAAAAGACCGTCAGTGATGAAGATGTGGAATCAAGAAATACAATGTTTCTGAATGCAATTGTGCTGCCTCGTGGTACGTCCGAAACAGAATCGTTCTTAAAGCTAACGTTTTGATCATAATATCCCACTGAATAGTAAACGGTAAAATGGATGACTGTGACATGTAAAAGCTACAGTGGAACCATTACTTATAGCATACTCTCCACCTGACAACATAACTGTTATGTTATGGTAAACTAATATTGTTGGGAAATCTCTGCAGTAATTCTTATCTATTTCACCATTCTGAGAAATGAAACATGATAGCAGTGTTCCATTAAATTTTGTGGTCATATTTTTCACTGTTAGCAACATAAAGTTTCCCCCATCTTCCTCCACTTCAAAGTCAACCCTTAACACAGAGTTTACATTATA
>WURT03047447.1:1216-14440 GCA_009936505.3 Holothuria glaberrima
GTGGATATTTTTCTTCATTTCAGGCTGCTGTTTATGGGATGGCTGCTAAAGTACCAGATAAATCCATACTGTCAGAGTTTTTAACAGGTTACTTGGATGCATACTACCACACTAAAGGGTAATTTCAAAAGTTGGGATTTGATTTTCACCTTTCTCATCAGATATATACTTTCTTGAGATAAAATTTAAGGAATTGTTTTCTTCAGTCCAGTAGTTCTGTTTGTGAAAAATCAGGGGTTCTTACACAGACTTGAAGACCTTGCAAAAGCAGGAATTCTGTCAGTCATTTTTAAGCCTTTGAAAGTGCTGGACTTTTGTTGAAATACTTACTTAGAATAGGTGTGTTCTTTGACAATTTTTTTGATCTTTTGAGAGAAAGGTTATAACTGAGTTTCAAGTAGGATTTGCTTGACACACATTTTGTCTTTAAAAATGGCTTGATTCTATCCTTTGGAAAATTGAACAAACTTGATAAATGAAGCAGGGCTGCTAATTAGTTGTTGTTACGGCCCAATTTAAGTTGCAAATCTGGCCTTGATTTGAATGTTGAAAAGGTAGATTAGACATGGTAAATGGTCACTTGGCTAAGAAAACTCCTTTACTGTAATTATGTTAGGTATATCAGATTTTAAGGTTTGGCTGTACTTTTGAAAAGTTTGGCCACAGAATGTGAATTTAGTCTGGCAGCCTTGAAATGAACATAATGGTAAAGTATTTTTGTAAAACACGACTGCCATGTATAGATATTTTGTATTATAAAGTTATGACCTATATACAGAAAATATTGTTTCAACAATACCTGAAAGGAAAAAGAATGAGTTTTAGAGGTGGGTTTTGAGCAGGTGCTAAAGAGGAAAGTTTGACTGCTTGGTGGAGGTCAGTTGCAGTGGTGAATACTTTTAGTGGGTCATACAGGACAAACTTTACATGCCAATCATGTCACTACAACTAGAAGGCTTTTACAGTCTTATCAAGGGTTACAGAAGCAGACATGTAGGGGCACTGATACTGACATTTGTCACATTCATCCAAACTTACTGTTTTTGCCCTTACCCATGACTTTGAAAGTTAATTTTTAGTAGCAATGTAAAACTTTTGTCCCTGTACTCTCAGAAAAGATTTGTTACTTGTAGGACTGGACAACCCTGCACAGGCAATTTTAAACCTGATGATTCCTCCTGGACAGCTTGCCAAAGACAATCCCCATCTGGACAATTACCAGCAATGCCAATTATCCCTCAGTTAACTCCCCTCCCCCCCCCCCTAGGAAATTTGGAATTGACCACAGGTGGGAATTATCCATGGTGGTAGATGTCCCAGGGGGAGCAATTCCAGCAATGCCAATTACCACTCAGTTAACCCCCCAGGAATGTGGAATTGACCATGGGTGGGAATTATCCAGGGTGGTAATTGTTCCAGGGGGAGGTGTCATGGGGAGATCACCCAGGGATGTTGCCTGGAAACCATTTGAGAGCCCCAGAGACACTATACCAGCTACTATCTGTACCTGTATTCATGACAGGAATTCAAATAAGTTTGGTTTGAACTCCTAAGTTTCAACTTTTAAAGGATCACACAGTCAGCTCAAAGAAGGACAAAAATATTTTTATGCATTTGTTTCTATTCTCTTGGAAATACATTCTCCATGCTTGAATATTAACAAAATTTAGTGTTTTACTCTAACGAGGTACTACTGTGCTAAGACAGTCTAAGTTTTAATGTTATTAGTTCATCTGCATACCAAAAAATATCAAAAAAAAAAAGGGTTGATGGTAATTCCACAAGGGAATTTTACGAAAAGAATTTTACAAAAACTATGTAAGAGATTGAGTGATTGTTTAGTACTTTGTGCATGCCAAAATTAAGCATTAAAAATTTGAATTTTGGCAAGGGGACTGGCTACTGGGTTTATGAGAGTATCTAAGAAAGAATGTCAATTCTAAAGTTATGACAATCTTCATCACACCAAATAAACCACAAGAGTGAACCAGCTTAAAGGAAGTCATTATTAGAAGAAATGTTGTCCACTACACTTAAGAGTTCATATGTCAGCTCTTCTTAGCCATGTACATATGTACTTGTGTTTTCACCAGGTACAGTACATGACTGATGCTGTTCCTACCAGGGTAGCATTTTTCTATGGTTTTCTTTGATCTTGGCAAAATGGCATGGTTATTACAACATACAAAATGTATTTCCTTTCATCTCTTTCACAATGAAGTTGACATGGAAATGAAGTTGTTCTGTTTGTTTGGATGCCTTGCTTTAAACCAGTCACAAGTCCTGTGATGCACGATTCTAACCATACATCAAGCTGCGCCTATACCAGATAATGAAACAACATAATATTCTTTACATAAGCCTAAGAAAATCTTGATAAATGAACATAAACACACAGTTTATAGACAATGTGCATGTAGCACATGGGGTCTGGGAGCGCATTTAAGGCTGAGAAGAAGTGTGAAAGAAAGAGCTAGAAATTCTAGACATTAGAATTCGATGCCATATATTACATATACAGGTGTACAATTGGCCTGATGTTCATATGACTAGGCTTCATACTTAAAACTTAAATTAAGATGACATGCTTCCATTATCTAAGCAATGCATATATTCCAACCAAAATAATATTTTGTCTCAAATCTATCACTGTAACTTCATATTTTCGGAGGAGAGTTTTTTGGGAACAAAACTCACTTCATCTGTAGTATGGTAAACATTCCTTCAAGGGGTATCTTGTGCCATGTGCATTGGAATTTTTTTTCCCATCCTGTCTCTCCCTTAGATATTAACGGATTCCTATCTTTATGTTGCTCGTTTTTTATTGCTATTCAAACTGTTTGTGTCCAAACATACAGCAAGGAAGAGTAAAATATTTTCCTCATTTTCTTTGTATACTCCATTCTTAAAATGGAGCATGCCAAAGTCACATACGCTGCTTCGGCACAATATACAGAACAGAGCATCCAGGCAACAAACATACGAACGTTTGTATGTGATACTGGCATGCACAGTGTGTGCCATATCATTCCTAGCTGTACATTTAAATATGGGTGAAATCCATAGATGTATCAGAAAGATTTTTACTGTCATTATCACGAAGGAGCAGTGTGTACAGTTGGTAGAGGATTTTGAGAAGAGTTACAGGAAAGCAGCTTGCAAGAAATTTGAACACATGGTTGAGGTATTTTATAGTGCAGAAGTTGCAGTGACAAACTTACATTAAACTTTTTTACAATGCACACATTACGACACATATTAAACACAAAGCTGCAGTAAGTAATGGCAGGACTTGATGGTTTAAAATGTGTCTGACTGTACATGACATTAATGACACCAAAGTATAAAGTCAAATTAAATATTCTTGTCTCATTTTCAAACTCACAATATTAAGAACCAATGACACAAGTGACATAAATTTAGTAACGCATTGTGATATAGTTTGTTATCTGTTAGGTCCAATCAGAGAAGAGGGGCCAGTGGGTCCAGTCACAAATCGTACATGTTTACAATGCACTTAAGTCAGAAGTTGCAAGGCTACGGTCGGGTACCTGGCAGGTAATGTGTTCAGGGTACCTGGGTACAAATTCCCTACCCGGTAAAAACACTGATATGTGAATAAACAAACTGTTCTAAATTGAAACTTTTGTGGTACTATCATTTTCTTACACAGTTATGCTATTATATTTTCAAGGTTTTACCATTTCTTCCTCTGTAGTATAATCATTATTTGTGATTTCAGTTAATTTTGTTTACCTACACCTAGATGCAAATCATAATTGGCAGAAATGATATTTTCAATACTTTTATTATTACATCACTTAACTTATGGTACATATGACCACTTCATATTTGACATGATTTCAGTATTTCATCCATAATTTATAAATCCTATTTGTGATAGTGTTTTATTAACACAAGAACTCTAATCATATGCTATATCTCATGCTGTAACTATTTTATATTTAGCATTTGTACTATTTCTTGAGAACTAAAGCTATCAAAAGTTTCCTACAGAAATAACAAAATTTTATCCACTTGTTAAGGTAATAAAGAAAGCAATAAAAGCTATGTATGGCTAGTACAGCTAATAAATGAGTCGGTGAATATTTCTCGGTTATGTATGTCTACTACGATATGTAAAGCAAGTGAATTATGTTAACATGGTTTTGCGTTACCACTACATTACAAATACCTTTCTTTGAGGGTGTATCCTATCATTTGTTACCATTCTAGAAATTTTCAGATTAATGTTTCATAATCTTAGGGAAGCCAGTTCTGTTCGATTGACTTCCAGCTGCCTCTTTCATGCATTTACCATAGTTACGTCTGTTTAAACCGTTGCACAGAATTATTACTCTAAAAGAACAGAACTGACTTACCCCTTTAACCCCTGGCCTTAAACAGGGCTTGCATGGACCTCAGATTTGTGCAATTAAAGCTCTATAAGAACATGTAACTCACAGAGTAAAATCTACAAGGATATCTAACCCATCAAGACATGTATGAAGCAACCTCTTACCTCGTTTCTCCTCTCTCTTACAAAAGAATGAAGCACCTGTATTATACACAAGCATTGGCAGTACACATTACAAATCTTTCAGCATAGTTAAAATTATAAAGGTAAAAAGTTCCTAGACATTTTCAGAGCTCAATCTCAGTGGATTTCTGGAGTGTGATGGAGTACTGTGGCTTTTTGTAACTGTAAGGGAAAAGTGAGAAGAATGCTTAGGACTATGCCACTCCGAGGTGACAAAAACATGTGACAGACTACTTACTATATTTGCTAAAAACTGCAACCATTTAGTAGGTGCTCTTCCAAGCAAATGCCTTAAAATGTTGAACTTTTCTCTGATTGGTGAGATAAGTTTCAATTTTCGTTACAGTAAAGTTCATAAGAGTAATACTGCACCCTACAATGATAATACTCAGGAATAATTCTAAGACCAAAGTGATTATCAAACTGGTACGTTCATTAAAGTTAAGATATACATGCTCTTCTCGCTAATTATCTTCAATATTGTTTCCTATTCATTATATTCTATGAACGTGGACAATCTTTCCATTTTTACCTTAGGTGTCAAATTGGTTCCATGCCAATGAAGCAACACAGTTTTAACATTTCTTAAAGGCTTTGTGATCTACAGTTTGCCAAAGAGAATACTTTTTATAACAAATATTTTGAAGAGTAAATATAGGAAGCATGGTATGTCATCATAAGGTCCGAGTAATCCAAACTTGGTCACTGCAGATCATTTACCCTAGGATGTTGGCACATTGGTGTCAGACAGCACAGGAAATTTTATTCTTTCAACATCTGAATTTCTTACAGGAACAACAATGCTATTGTTGGTCAGACATTCTTGCAAGAGCTTAAAAATACTTTCAAATGATTGTTCAGTGATGAATTAAAGAAAGGTAATAGCTTACAGTTTCAGTAACAATGATGATACCACCACGGAAACAGATGACGTTGCCATGGCAGCAGATGCCATCCAAGGTTGCAGCAAAATGCCAAGAGGGGAAAGAACTCCTGGAGATAAAAAAGTGAAGACTTAGTGGTAAAAAACTTCATTGAATTCCTGGTGGTATGTCAGATGAGACCATTTGGGAAACATCTGTCTGGGTCAATTGAAAACATTGTAACTGCTAATTCTCATAGTTACAATATGAGAGTCAATGTAAGGTATCAATTATTTCAGTTTTACCTTTACATCTAAATGTTTTGCATAATTTAAAGAGAACAGCTAGAAAATACAAACATATTAATTCAAATCCTCTTAAAACACAAGTATATACTTCATATATACAAGTCTCAAATTTTAAGAAATCAAATTTTCAGAATTTTTGTTTTTTTTTTTGTTCATAAACATCTGCAGTTATGCATATTTGTATCATGTTTGGCTCAAGATAACACTGCTAGAACTGACGGTTTGTCTTTCTTCATACACACAGCACTCCATTATGTTTAACTTTTGTAACAACTTACCGGCAGCTATTGGAATGCCAAGGCCATTGAAGATGCAGGCAAAGAAAAAGTTGATTCGAATCCTCCGCACGGTTTTCTTTGAAAGATGTATTGCGGTGGCCACATCTGACAAATCATTCTGTTGATTAAGAAAGAATGATATTTCATCACACAAATGTCATCAACTTACAGCCAAGATTTGGGTCCTCTTGATTTACCTTAAAATAAAAGTTGACAAACAACAAGTATAAAATGAGAAAATCGATGAAAAATAAAATAAGTACAAACAAAAACAGAAAAAGGTCACATTGTGCAATGACAATTGACAATGCTCTCCTTTATTTGCCAGAAGAGAGATTCTTTGGAGACAGTACATAAAGACTGCAATTTTACACTAAAAATGAAACATTGTCATAATAAGGCATCATGTTTACCTTTATAAGCACAATATCTCCTGCTTCCACAGCTACGTCAGTACCTGTTCCTATGGCAATGCCAACATCTGCCTGGACAAGAGCAGGGGAATCATTAACACCATCTCCTACCATGGCAACACGTTGTCCTGTAGCTTGGATCTCAGCGACTTTTTCCACTTTATTTTGTGGCAAGACTTGTGCAAACACTTTGGTTATTCCAACCTATTGATGAAAAGAAAAACGAGAAATTGATAAGGTGTGCGTTTTTGTCAACTGTTCGTGTTAGTTTTTGATTGACAGGTCTATTGTGACGTCACCCGAATGACGCATTCACCATGGTAATCATCTAACAGAACTAACAGCCTCAACTGGTTGTTAGTTCTGTTAGAACTAGGCCACGCCTACTAACGGTCGACTAAAATGCACCCAAGGTGTATTAGGATGGCATCCAGGATTGGGGGAGCTGTATAATCTCTGTGACAAAACATGCACTTCCTTGTTGGAATGTGAAGTAGTTCAATGAGAAAGGTTGGGGGGGGGGGCGAAGAAATTTCCAATTTTGTATTATGAATGAAGCAAGCCATGAATGCATACATACTGTGATATGTAACTTCATAGCTTAAAAAGATGCTGACCTGTTCTTGTTACAAATGATGAAAGCAAGAATGTAACATTTGGTATAGCATACAACCGGAAGAAATTTTACCAAGGGCTTCAACACCAAATCCCCCTCCCTGGAATTCAAAGAGCCCACATCAAGCTTTAATTGAGACGAATATTGTGCATCGAGGCCTATGTTATACTAATGAAAACCAATTTAGGTGTTGATCAGTGTGGATGAATAATTGTGTGGTTGTCCTTTTTTGACAGTTTTCAGGGGACAATACTCTTGGGTGTAACAGAATTACCTCAGCCCTTATGTCCTAACAAGACAAAATGGTTCTTCCTGTCACGTCTATGTCCATCTGGCACAGATCTGAGGTTCTTCCTGTCTATGTCCATCTGACACAGATCTGAAGATGAGCCTGATAAAACCTTAAATTCACTGAACACTACCAAGATACTATACCCACCTGTTCTGGACAAGTCAGACAGAGGGAACCAACTTGTCTGGTTACCTAAGTCTTTTCTTTAGGGTATAGAAGTCATTTTGGTATGGTCACCAAAGCTGGACCACACCATTATTTCTTCCTGAAATCAAACTAGGCATCATTTTTTTTGGCACATTTAGTAAGGGGTTTCATTGAAGTAGTTTCAGTTAAGATGTGTCAGGAGTTTTTCCTCATTGCTGCCTACACACAAGGCACATGACCACAATAGATATTGTTCCACATAGATGATCTTTCAATGCACTGATGACTTTTTCTTAGGCCTGTATTAATGACATTTGCAAATATAAATGGATATGACTTACATTAATCAACAATTATTTTCAGAACAGTTTCATAATCTGCAGCTCATAACGCCATCTTAATTCTATACTTTCTCTTACCTGAGCAGCTATTGTCTCGGCTGTCTGCTTATTGTCTCCAGTAAGAAGTACTACCTCCAGGCCCATCTCCTTTAGTATTCTGACGACACTGGGAGACTCTGGTTTAATGGTATCTGCTATCGCTATCATACCCACAAGGACACCTGGTACAAAATAATGGCATCATTACATGTCAAATAATATTGCAAAATGAATTTATAAATACTGAGCAGCCTGATGATTTTTTGTTTCTTTTATATTTTGAAATAAAAACTAGTTCTACATGAATGATTCTACTTTCTGTGTAAGTACCTAAAAAGTTACAGTCCAACTTCACAAATTCATAGGCATACATGCCTTTATTAGGCCTACTTGGTGCATGTGTGGGTGGGGGAGGGGAGTGGAGGGGTAAGGGTGACTGCATTTGTTCTTGAAAGATTCTGTCAGCATATAAATAGAAACTATCAGGATATACAGATAATAATAATTATGACATTTATATAGCGCACACTTCTACAGAAACTATATGCAGTGCATGGCGCTTTACAACTGCTCCCAGAAATAAAGTAAGAAAATTAGTGGAAAGCCACTTAAGCAGATATGTATCATTAAAAATGTTAATTAACGCATGATTTACAAAATCTCCCCACACTTAGCCACATCCTTAACAATTGCTATGATGCTTGTTTCTGCTGAGATTGTCCTTTGCAATTTTTAACATGATGAAGCTTTTATCTCAGGAGTATCAAAGGGCACATAAAAGTATGGTTTGCACACAGGAAATTTGAATGAGACAGTTCCAAAGTAGAATTAGTAAAATTCATTGGTACCTGAAGCTGTCATTGAAACATTTCAAAAGTAAGTGGACCCACTGATTATAAATTAATGGTAATTCCAGTTCAGCACAGGCATACATAGTATATTTCCTTGGATAGGGATAGCTGAGCAGTTTTGCCTGAGAAAATCCTGTATAACCAGAGAAAATTACCCAAGAAATGGGTTTTGCCCAAACCCCCAGAAAGAGGGGGAGAAACACTTCATATCAGCCCCCCAACACCCCAGCATGTTCCTATGGAGTTCAGTCACATATAAAAGTTTGGTACAATTGAGAAATTGTTACAGGAGAAAAAGATTTTCTAACAAGTCTTGACAATACACCTTTTAGACAAAGGAATTAAATCCACCTGTGTTTGATGTTTTTGAAAAAAATGACTCAAATGTCAACAAATTTAAATCTGTCTTTAAAAAAACTTGATCTTGGCTGCTAGTAATTCTCAATATTTTATGTAGTGTAAAGTGTATTTGTAGTTTGTATCACAACCAATCATTAAACTTAGTTGGAAAATCAATCCACTGAAGGTCAATACCCACTCACTAATGAAAAGTGGCATAACCAACATTTTTATATTATGGGGCAAAAATTCTCTTGAGGGGACCAGAAAGGTGAGGCTATTTTGAATACATCACTGGGATACATTTGGGTGAGGGGGAGTGGTGGTAGTGGAGGGAGTGGTGGGGGTGGGGTGGTGTCAAGAAAGCATAAAAGGGCCCATAGTTTCTTTAACAACGAAGGACTTACCTCCAATGGCTACTAACACAGCTGTTTGACCTTGTCTCTCTTGAGCAGATAGAGCCGCATCCATCTCTTCAGTCATCTCCAGATTATTTTTCTTTATCCAAGCTCGGTTTCCTATCAGTACGTCATATTCTCTAGGATCAGAGCTGACCACAATGTCTGGTTCTAGGCAAACAAAAATAGTAAACTGTGATTATGTATTCCATAAGGTTTGTATCATTTTACTTTTCTTCATTCTGCAAACAGTCTAATATTTTACTGGTGCAAATACTTTGCCACCCTGCAACATAGTTCTATATGCAGCCAAGATTACTGTTTACATCACATGAAAAAAACTTATAAGATGAAATGGCATATTCTCTATCCATTTGTTTTATCTACTGACCACAACTGCATCAGTCAACAGACCTTTTGCTATTTATGATGCAAAAGTATGTTGTATGAATACTTACACACTCAATTGATCCTGTGAAAATTCTGAAGTACATATATGGGATATGAACACATTAAACGGAACATGCAGCCAGGAATAAGCTGAACTAGAGTTACTACATCAAGCAAAATATTAGAAGTCATTCATAGGGACTGACTGTCAAACCAACAGTACAGGATGTTTATGCATCTAAATTAGTCTATTCAGCAAATCATGGTTTGGAAATGGGGTAATAAATGCATAAAGCCACATAAAGTTTTCCACACATTTAATGAAGAATGAAAAGTACACAACTGCTAACAGACTTCCATATGCTACTCTTTTCACTAGGTTTACTGTATCAGAATTTATCAATCCATCTCATTCTTTATGAGATCCTCACTTTGGTCTTATGCAACTCTTGATGTAAATGCCCACCAAAAGACCGGTTTATACTTCCAAACTTTTACCTGCTATAAAACTATAAGAACCATAAATGGTCATCCCTTGCATTTCCATGCCAATCGGGGACATAGCTCAGAGTTGAACGGTGCTCAACTTTCACAGCTTTAAACTGCTATA
Organism: Holothuria glaberrima; assembly: GCA_009936505.3. Classification (NCBI taxonomy): domain Eukaryota; kingdom Metazoa; phylum Echinodermata; class Holothuroidea; order Aspidochirotida; family Holothuriidae; genus Holothuria; species Holothuria glaberrima. Next base: position 11,642 of record WURT03047447.1, read on the forward strand.
CTGGAGTAAGAACAGGTTCTGAACAGTTCTAAATAACCGGGTGTTACCATACGTTAAGATTTCTCTGGAAATGTTTCTCCTTTTCCTATTTTTATGGGAATGGGAGAAGATTTATGATGATCATACCTATACCAAACATGATTTTACAGTAGAGCACAATAGCTAAATTTGCATTTTATTACAGTTAATGAAATTTAAAAGAGCATGTTGGCCTAAGGAAGAAAATGCTGAGCATCAATAAATGCATGGCACAACTGTTATTCAAGGCAGTCATCAAAATCACTTTGTTGTACAGACTGCCCAATTATCTTGTACTTTCTTTAAAAAAAAATTAATTTAATTAACCTGGACCTATTGAGGTCATTAACTTACCAATATTTTGTGTCTCCTGGATTTTAGTGCCAGAATCTTCCTTTGGTTGGTCATTCTTATCATGGGATCTACCATTTCCAATAGGGGGGCCTTGCAACATGCTTTCAATGTTACTCACAGTACAGGAGAGACCATATCCCATCTCTGCTTTGAAGTCTGTACACTTACTCAGTGTTGCGACATTCAAAACCTGCGCACAAAGAAGAACAGAAATTTTCTTATATAATCAGTTTAGTTACCTCCTCAGAATGAGTACTTCTCATATTCTAACAATTAGAAAGTATTCTTACATTTTGCACCAGTATTCACAATTACCCTGAGAAATTACAGAATACAAAGAACTTCCACAAGACCACCTAAACACATACCTCTCCTAAGACATAAGAATATTAATTCTAACACTGCTCTTGCACCAAGCTCCATCAAATTTGAATTTATTGCATATTAAAAATTACTTAAAGAGTTGAATATTCATAACCACCCCCACCCCCCCCCCAATACTTTTCTACACTAAGGATACTAAAGTAAGGTAAAGTTCCTTTTAGCTTCATGCTTGCCATTGTCAGAAATTATATGATGTGCTCTCTCCTTAGATGCCAAAATTACCATGCAAAATAGGTATTATAACAGGCGGGTGCCAGATACAAGGGCAGACTTGACCCTTCTCTACACCCCCTTCCACCTTTATTAGAAGAAAAAATGGACCACAACCCCTTGTACCCCTCCTCCAGGATCTCTTTGAACCCCCTTATTCAGTTTAAAAGTAATCTACCTCTTTTGCATGTGTGACAACAGCTTGTCCTAGAGGATGTTCACTGCCTGATTCTGCCGTGCCACATATTGCGATGAATTCCTTTTCCGTCAGCTGGTCTTCTGAAACAAACAGCTTGGTGAGCATGACACGAGGTATACCCCTAGTAATTGTGCCAGTCTTGTCAAAAATAATTGTTTTCACCTGTTTTGGAATGTTTAAAATATCATGATCAAGAAATTCTAAAGTCAGTGAATGAAAAGCAAACTTTCAGTTCAAGAGCTTCTAGGGGGTAAAGACGATGCACAACCCGTAACCCTCTCCACCCTGAGTTCTTGGCCAGACTTATGGAAAAAATCAGCCAATGCAGCTTTTCCATAGACAAAAACATATCAGACCCCCCCCCCCCCCCCACCCCAAGAAAAACTATGCTGTACACCTACAATCTTTGTCACTGTTGGTGTGAAAGGAAAATGTGACCTATCAATTTTACATATTTTAAAGTCATTCCCACATTTTCATTAGCTTTTCTTTTATCAGGGTGCTTGATTTTTTCAAGTATATATTCATGCAATGCAAAATTGGCCATATTAACTTTAATCACTCTTATGTGCTAGTCAATTTATACTCCTTGATTTTTGTAAGATAGATATATATATATCAAAACAGTTCTGTCTGCAGATTGAGTTATATATGTGTGTGTATATATATATATATTTATATATATGTGTGTGTGTGTGTATATATATATATATATATTTGAATGGGAAAAGGGGTGTTCCTTGACCCCCTTGCTCCCCTGAGGTTACAGCCCCGACTGTACTTTCACAATAATTCAAGTCATACACTTTAACTAACAGAGGAAGAAAAGATAGATTGGTGCTCCAAAATAATGATAACATATTCCACAACCCAGCAGATGAAATACAGAAAACGTACTTATTCATCTTGACCGTATGTCCAATTATGGTGGTTTTCTATACCTATATGGGTCATTTTACTGTATAAATAAATATACTACTATGTAGATGACATTTTTCTAAAGACAGACTGAAAACAGCAAAGCAAGAGGAGAAGGCTGGGAGGCTGACAAATAACCACAAAGTCAGAGGAGAGGGGCTAGGAGGTGAAGGTAAAAATTGTTCAATTTCAAGTAACGTTCACAGCTTGAATTATTGTAATATAACATTATGTCACAAACAAACACATGCCAACAAAAACATGATATGTAGTTTATTATAACTCACTGTCACTTCCTATACCATGTTAAACCAAATCTTGTCATTTTCATGGCATCAGATGATTTCTTCTCTTTTTATTTTACCAATTAGTGACTTTTTCATTATTCTTATCATATGTTGTATGACCCTGACATTTTCATATTATTTGAACAAGACAGTCATGTTTGCCTGTCAAAATGTTCAAAATTGGCTTTGAACCATGTAATTGCTTCCAGCTGTGTGACCAATAATAAGAATCTCCTCAGCAAGCTTTTTAAGCTATTACGATTACAGATGCATCAAGACAAGAAAAAAAAAAACCAGAATGCAAAAATGTATTGAGGTTTCGATGACGTGTTTTATTCCAAATAATGCCATATTATCCCATTTCTTTCAGTCACTGGTGAAATATGCTATCTTAAGGTGTTGGAAAAATACAGTTTTGTGTTAATATTT
>WURT03047468.1:0-29151 GCA_009936505.3 Holothuria glaberrima
GAGAAGATTTTAACTAAAACTCAAAAAAATCGGACGGTAATCCGATCCGAAATCGCTGTAGTGTGACCCGCGCTTAAGGCTTGTGGACTGGAATGTAGTAAAGCGTATGTCTTAATAAAGATTGTATTTACAACAGTATTTCCCACCCATTTGTAACTCGAGGCCAACTTTTGATTGCTGAAACGTACCCGAAAACCACCCTCCACCGATAACTGAAAAATGAAGTTCCACTTTAAGGCGCTCATTGAGCTGATTTCGATTATTTTTGTGATGAGTTTGAAGAAAATCATTGCCAGACAATGCTTCTGATTTGCCTCATTTCTCATGTATCATTTCCTATAGTTATGAAAATGTGATTAATTGAAGTTTTTTGACATGGGTTGCGTATGATTACTACCTTATGGTAAAAAGTTCTCTGGTCACGAATTTTTGAAAAAAAAACAAAAAAAAAAACAGTAATTACCCTATCATTGTTATCTAGTTGTGGGTCAGATGTGCAGAATATCTTACTTTGATCTTTTACTATCAAGATGTGAGTAAATCTCAACAGGTGTGAAGAAAATCCTGAATACTGTGAACCAACTTTATAAGCCGCTTTACATTTTTATTACTTAACCATACTAGACAAGTTTCAGCACTAGGGAAAGCATACTTAAAATTCCATCTTTGTCAAATCACATAAGCTATGTTAAAAATAATGCTGGAAATAAGGCACAACGGTTTCTATTTATTTTCCGGCCGACCTGGCGGCCCATCACACGGGGCCTCGCAGTCCATGGGTTGAGAAACCCTGGTTTTCACGCTACCACTTTGTAGACACACCTAAAATATTGGTAGTGTTACAAAAGTGGCGAAATATGGCACAAGTAACTTACCAATCCATGGTGTTCTCCCGTTTGAGGGAATAACCAAACTAATTCTCCAGAATGGGGGAAAACTTATGCAACACGATATATAGACTTGCAAGCCTTAAAGACATATTCCAGTGGCATTCCACAAGGGTCTCATGGTAAGAGAAAAAATACAATTCATGTCCTCTAAACCCTGTAGCAAGACTATTCCTAATCCAGTGTACCTCATTAATAGATTCGTTTGTTCTGTCAAACAATACCTCAAGTTCTCAGCAGGTTTACACAATATGATGTAAAGTGGGCATATTGTCTAAGCTTTCTTTTGTTTTTCTTTACCGTCAAAAAACCTGTTTGTTCTTAGAATTTGATACTATTGGAATGTATAAATATCTTTCCATATAAATTTGGTGTAAAACTACACCATAGGAGGATACAGGAGGGAATAGTGTTCAATGTTCCCCAGAGGTGTCAACATCATAAAGAGATACAATGGTTTATAGGTGTGCTACTATGACGTCACATATTTCCAATAACCCATAGCACCTCTAGACAAAATACATTTCTTTGATATATTTGTACCTCAGTAACGCTACATTCTACGGAGATACAGTTCCCATTTTCTAAAACAGAAATGTTTTGTGCATTTTTAAGTCAATGAATTGAGTCCCTGGCAAACCTTTTTAAGCACGAACAAAGACCACTCATGAACTTGCGTTAGCCACAAAAACGGTGTGGTGCTGGAATCTCGATTAGACTGACTTTTCGGTCGGTAGCTATGGCAATGCAACTACCTATGTACATAGACCGGTAAACTTTGCAAGGGGGTTTCAAAGCCACACCCCATTGATATCGTATACACAGAACGCTTGGAATTGTAGATAAATATAAATTAGGCAAAATGGAGGCGCCCATGACAAATTTTACTCCCAAACGTTAAAATTAGTTTAATATAGGAGTCCAATAGGAGCAATCTTCAGAAATGCTTAGAAAGCTATCCAAAAATAAAATCTCCAGAATTTCAAAACAGTCATAAAGTTTGTAGCTTCATGGTCACTTTGCAGGTGCTCTTCAATAGCGCTGATTCCCCTACAAATTATAATTGGACGGGCCATTTTCAGGGGTCTGTGACAGGCCTAGATCGCCAGCAGTGCTGTAAGTCTCCACACCAGCTTTCTTGAGGTCTGTTATGCGGATACCTTCCCGTGTCTCCTGGCACGGGTATTTGACCGTGGCAACCTGTCGGCTCGAGGTTCTTCAGGCTATTAGATGTACGCCTAACCATATGATTTCTTAGACTCCACCTAAAATGCATATTTTGTCCTGATTTAGTTCCTCTCCACATATTTTCATTAAGCTCGTAGATCCTATGACGGTCTTGTCATATGCCGTCTTTATCTGTTATCCGTCATTCGACATTCACTCCACGTCAATGTGCTTTAATTTAATACAAAGTAATGATACGATTACACACACTTTGAATTTTACACTCTTGGGTCACTGTGCATGAATGACTACACTTGGTGTAAGGAGAAACAACAAAGAAATAAGAAATTTACATGATCTCAGAAAAGGCAGCATAGGTGGTGGTTTTGCAAAATATTGCAAAATCGAAAGGAGCATGGGAAATTTTACCACTTACTTAAAGAACTGAAATGTAAATGGGAATTGGGGGGGGGGGGATATAGTCTGGTCCAGACATTCGCAACTTTGGTGACATTCTTTTGATCTGTTTTCCAAACACCATCTCGGACAAGGTTTTACTTGCCTATAATAATAGATTTTCTGTAATTTTGATCATTGACTTTATTTTTCCGATTACAAACATGGGTAGCCTAGGTTTTGGGAATCCCTCAAAATTACGTTATGATTTTGGTGGTGGGGGTTGGGGACATCCGTTGTTCCGCAAAATTCGCATCGAGTAGTTATTAAATCGGGTGACTTACGATGGATGACAAACACAATTTATTTCTATGGGTTGCAGCCTTTGCATCAAAAGTCTTTTTTAATGATAATTTCTCATATTATTTTTATACATTATGATACTTAGACTGGCGGCCATTTTGTTATTTCCATTTTGGTAAACCTGATTCTCGCCGATACAGCCACAGAAAATTTTGTCATTAAATATGACAAATTTTAAAGAGTCCATGCCTCAAAAGTATTTTCTTTATTTTTGTTTAATACGAAATACTCATAATTTTTGACGCTATTATGTTTTTGGCAGCCATTTTGAATGAGGGATACCCAATATTTTTACCGTTACCACTTGATTTCGTGTTCAGGGGACCCTAAGGCTTCCAAAAAGTATTGGGTCGGAGAGTTGTGGGGGGGGGGCTACCCGTGAGGTGACTCTGGCCCATTGCCTAGTTCAAGAGATATGACAGTTTGAGTTAAACCAAGATGGCCGTGGAGGCCATTTTAGATTTACATAATATGAAAGTGCCAAAATGATTGCTAAATTACTGGAATATATGTATCTGTGTCTGAAAATCCAAAATTTATCAAAAGAAAAACCCAGAGAAATAGGCAAAAGAACCCCGAAACGTGTATATATGTAAAACGGCGGTCATTTTGGATTTTTTTCGGCCATTTTGATTTCTGGGCAAAATTCAGGGTGGCCCAAAGCTTATTTCAAAGAGGAGGTTAAAGTTAGCTGAAACTAGTGAGAAACCTTGACAGGCAAAAATGGCCGTTTTCCCTGGCCTGGACCTGTCTATAAACTTCTATGCGGCCTTTAGAAAAATTATCACGGAAAGCATTAATAGAGTGCAAAAGATTCACAATTAAAAAATATTCAACATAATTTTCCAGTTTCACCCCAAGTTGGCATTCCCAACGTATTGCCCAGTCGCAGTACTTTTTTATTTTAATGGCAAAGAGAAAATGGGTTCTGCAGCTTCGGACACGCCCGCAGGGACGGTTACCAGTGCACAAATCTATAATAACACTTTTGATCTAGGGAAGCACTGCGGTAAATTTGAAAGGGTTCAAACGAAACGTCACTAAAATAATTTTAATATTAATAGCCAGATTTACAAGGATCTTAACCAAGAGGGCCTCCCCGCAATTGCGACATCGCCTAAACGGCAATACAGCTATGCGCGTCCAGTTGTGGGGGATTTGCGATCTCTCCTTAAATTATGTTTAAGCTTGTTAAGATTTTCAATCATTTCTCAGTCGGATTAGTAGTTCTTCGATCATCAAGTAAAGACATGTAATTGCTTAATAACTAGCCACAACTTAGCTGGCTACCAGTCAGGTGTACTATTTTCTTAATATTCTCCCTATTTTGACACTTTTAATAACACTAAACCTGCAGCCTGGTGAGATATAGTTTTTTTTTGTTTTTTTTTAAAGGTAGGGACAAACATTATCCTAACTAAAATTACCTCTGTAAGAACAAACTCACTACACACAGGTCAGCCTCATTTCTTTCTCAAACTTTAAACATTCATAGTTGTGTGCAAACATGCAATACTGGGGGGGGGGGGGCACCATTTGTTTATGTTATGACCGGAACTGGCTTATCGCTGAAGAAGTACCAAGGTTGTGTAACTATGAAAAAATGCACACGGTTTTAGTATATAGGGTAGGGTCTGTCAGTAAAGCTTTCCAGAATGGGCATACTTATAAGAGGTGTGACTCTATACGACTATAGTGTACAGGTACTAATGGAATTAAGTTCTTTGTTTTGTAAAAGTAAAATCCTATACAGAAAAAGTAACAAAAGAATTTAGTTGTTTCTTATTTTCACTTTTTATTTAAACATACTTCACTTTAAATGAAGAACAAAATAATGTTTTACAGAACAACTAGGAGAAGTGTTTGGAAGATATCATATTCACGCAGCCTAGACTACTTAAAAGAAGGGTTTAAGCAAAACTTTACTTATCATATGTGAAAAAGGAACTAAATCTATTCATTTTGGTGAAACTTTCTTTCATACTGGACATGTATTACTTGAGATATCAGCAAAAAAAGTTACTACATTTGTGACTCAAAGTGAGCTTGAGGCAAGCTGGAGTTATATCACTAGGCAGCTCCCTGATACCACTTACTCACATTGATAAGGAATGCTTTATTTCCTTTGTTTTTTCAGTCTATTGTGTTGACCTTGAAGTTAATATGGATAAGACCTCTCCATTGGGAATATGAAATTTGTAATTTTCCCATGCCTCTTATTCAATCACATTCCGATAACACTTGATTGTTGAAGAGAAAACTGGTTGTAAAGTGTAAAGAAAAACAAAAGACTTCTCATCAATGTGAAGCTATTACATCATATGTGCTTACTTCAAGTTTAATTTGTGTTGAAAATGTGACGAATTTATCTGTGAAATCTTGAGAACCACACATCGGATTTCAATGGAAATTTCACCAGATTGCTTAGAATAAGTACCGCTCTAATATATAAAAACTTGATTTGACCTAAATCCCTTCTTTTAAGACAATATTCAAGGTCTAATTATTAAATGATTTACGATTTACCCTTGACATGTGCTTCATGATCCTAGCTTCCGAGTATCAATGAATACTCATTGTGATTAAAATCTTATTGTTCTCCAGTTTTACTTATCAGCTTTGAATGAAGTCTCTAATATAGGCGCTTGAAAAGAGACACTTGAAGTTACCTTCGCAGTTGTGCTAGACGTTCAGTGAAGTCGGCACCAATGCCGTTGCTCGTATTTATTCAAATCAAAAGTATCTAGCCGTTAATTTTGCTGGACTTTAAACTATTCTTGGTGATTATCTAAGTAGGAATTTGGAGGCAGTAGTGACTACTTTATCTAAAACAGGCCCCCGGGGTAAGGGTTATAAATCAACAGCAAGGTTATGACCTTTTCACAAGCTTTTAGCGTTTAAAAGAAACATTTTATTATTTCCAAAATGCATTAAATGCACACTAAAGACCATAAAAACAAAAGATATTGACTATAGGGCCATGTTAGAAAATAGTCGTAATAGGACTGTAATTGCCGTTCTGTTTGATGATGTATGGGTCTTGTGGGTAGGAAGAAGGCTTGATGGTAACGCTGGTCTACTACTACGGGATCCAAAAATGAGACAAGCTAGAGGCGATGGCTTTGGGCACAGGGAGCGAAAAAGCAGGTTAAAAACGATTAAATAATTTACGTGATTTTACATTACTGGAAATATCTATTAGATACACAATATCAAAAAGCATACTTTAATTCATTGTCAACGCCCGGTGAGTGCCCAACGAATGGACTGGGGTATTAAAAAATTTTGGGCATTATAATTAAGTATTCAACTTTATTTTAATGTTAATGTTTGAATAGTCAATAGACTACAAAATCACAATTCTACCGTTTTCTGTATAAACTCAAGTGCGCTTTGCACTTAATAAGAAGAGAGTGTACTGTTTAAAAGTCCTGTAGAACAAAAAGGAAAATAATAACTAAACAAAGAAATTAACAAATAATACACAAAAATGCTGTCAATTTGTTGCAAAAATTGTCAGTATTTTTTCTTGTTATAGTTTGTGTTCTGCAATTTTACAATATTTTATAGAAATGTTTTCCTTTTAGTGTTTGCCGTTGATGTGATCGTGGCTATCATCATCCTCATCGTCATACTAATCATTATCATAATTATCATTTACTACCCCTGCAGAAAACATCTTAATTTACAAGGTATAAATATCATTGCGCGTATCATTGCAAGTTACACCAACAGATGCAGACAACTGATTTGTCAACCAATCCGAAAGGCGAGTGCGAAGTCTACGTTGTGCGTGCAGTGTTCTTCATCGTTTTGCGTCCAAAATGACGTTTCGTGACGTCAGTGTATAAGGTCTGTGAGCAATTAGTACTTATAGATGCGTAAATCTATTACATAACAATCGTGACTTTAGAAAGACTCTACATTAACGCTTCTAGATTTCTGTGTCCATTTTTCTCAAGTTGGAGTGTAAAAGGATAGGGTTATTTTTTGATGAGGTTCTGTCTTCTTCCTACTTCGATAAGAAGTCTTTTAGCTTCAATACGACGAAGACCTATTTCCTCACAAAGTTCATCCTGAGTGAGAGTTACTAGCAACGAACCATCAATAAAATTTTGTTTGAAATCCTCCACGTATTTTTCCAGTTTGATTTCTCGTAAAAGCTGTTTTACGTCTTCAACGCTGTAGTTGCTGATATTTTTCATGACACTGTACAGGGAATTACTCGATGCATTGCTAGGCGTTGGCTGTTGTATTTCTCTCTGAAGTTTTTCGATGTTTTCCAATAGCACCGAATTATCAGCATCTAACTTCTTGTTCTCTGTTTGGAAACTCTGTGGAGATAAAATAGTGTGTTGGTGCTTGGCACAATCAGATAAATTTATGTACGCGAACCTTATATGTATCATACGTGCATACAATTTACCAGTTGAGGATTTAACCAACTGCCAAATTTACTAGACATCCAAAAATTGTCCGCAGTGGTAGAGTCAACTTAAATAATGCAGGGACTCCAATCATGTAGGTTCTCTCATATCATCTTCTGGAAGTTTTTACCATGTTATTTACAATAGTCCTTATGTTCATGACCACACCCGGGTGTAAAATATGGATATGACATGACTCAAAGGACACGCGTGTTGAAACTTTTGTAAACACATTAGTGCATTGTGACCTCTTGGAAGGCGGTTATTAAGTAAGTGATAACCTCAGTGCACATGATACGACCTGTTGAATTATAATACATATTTGTTTATTTTCATTACTTTTTAACTATAAGGAACCCAATATTTAACATTTTATTTAGTGTAAACAGTCATGTCTAGTTAAAACATTTACCTGTACGTTTGCAGTCAAGCTTAGGATCTCCTGCAAATGAACAAAAACAAAACATATGACATCAGCATAAAGTATGTAAAAACAATTGAGCCACATTCTTTTGCACTTTTCTGTTTCTTTTCTGTGAACAAATCTAGAACAGAGGAAATGATCTCTTTTGGTAAATAAGTACCTTTTGATAACACTTATAAAAACAATGGCATTACATGTCATATGTTTATCGTTTAGATTAAAAATATCCGACAATTTTGTCATTTTAGTCCAATTTTTTAAAATTATATAGTTTTTTACATCGTCTTTATTTTGCAATTTAAATGTAACAGTATAGGAAATAATATCATCAACATTTCTCTCAAGCATTCCGAAAGTATTGCTGAATGGATATTGGATTGAGAGCATCAACTGAAGCAATTTTGATTCCACAGACTTTAATAGACATTCTGGGCAGACATTGCGGCTTAAGTGGTTAAAGGGTTCCATTGCCCAAAATATGATGAAATATTACCACGTAACTGTAAAAAATAATTAAACCTCTAAACCTTAAATAAGTAATTATTGTAGGTTAATTATGGAAACATAGGTAATTAAGAACAGTGAATTTTAATTAAAAATTCTGTCAGATGTAAGATATTATTACTTTCACAGTTGCTTACCTTTTCCTTGTATTGCAGTACCTCTTTCAAGTCTTGCATGTGCTTCGTAGGACGTTCATATCCATCGTCTTCGTCTTCATCGTTGCTTCTGGAACAAAAACTAGCGAAAATTAGGCAACTCTTCGAACGAAACGACTTCGTACGACAAAAGAAATTTTCCAAGTACTAGAGACGTATTTCACAGATAACAATATTGGAGCAATTTTGCCTCACTAATTAAAGCTTGTTTAAAATTGTAAGCGTCCTCATCAAGTCTTTTTAATAATTAATTGTTTATCCTGTATAAACTACCTTTAAATATAAATTAACATCCTTATCCGAATAACAGCTTTCTATTTCCATTGTGAATGTTTGTTGCATTGTAATGTACTTTTCCCCGAATAAATAGCCTCCATTAAATGCGCTATCTGGTATTTTCATTGATTTCCTTTTATCCTCTTACAAAATGTTAAAACCCGTCAGCTACATTATTAATAGTTACTGGAAGAAGTATCTAATTACAGTTTCATTCTCAGGTTAAAATACGTCATGATTAAACCATAGTCAGTGCTAGTTATCACTAGTAACTTATTTGCAAACCGAAAATAGGCAGGAAGTCCATTATTTTCCATGCAAACACAAGCAAAAGGAATAAGTCCGCTATAAGGAAATATAAAAGAAGTGATTGTTGTGAACCAAATTAAAGAAGAGGAAATAAGAAGGTTTCATATGAGCAAATGCTAACAATTTATTAAGAAATGAAATTTAATTTGTAAGAACACCTTCCCTTAATATGGAAATTGTTTCAACCTTTACCATGCATACTACGTTTGAGAAGCGTAGCAGCCTTTATGAATGTCTTGTAGTTGATGTATACTTCTGACAACAATCAATGTAAGAAGTTGGTATGATAGCATAGTTGCATGAAACGGAGGTTCAGCTATTGAGTTATGTTTTTAACCATGTGAAATAAACAATATTCAATGTCAAGGGGCATCTTAATGAAGGAAAGAGTACTGTTCGAAATGATAAGGTAGAAGGAACAAACAATTGCAGCGATTGGCTAAGGTATGGTTTTGAAAACATCAACTCTGGTAAGTTTGATCTTTAGTATAGTGATCATTTGAAAAAAGTACTTTGAAATGTATTCACACAGAAGTACCTTACCACTGAGAGAAAGCCGTAAAATTTTCCACAGACATTTTGTAAGGTGTATAAACCAAATGCAACCATAGAGCAGCCCTCAATAGACACTATACACAGAACTGAAAGTGCGCCCTTCAATATAGGCATGTGCGTTTCATGGTAGAGACAGCTGATTTGTTTATCGGTGGGATACACGGGTAAGTCTACCACTCCGGGAATGATCCGTTTCTTGCAGTCTCCCTAATGACGTCGCGTGACGTCAGTGCATAATATATGTTAGGAGTATTATGAACTGACCTTCTAAAACCTTTTTTTAATCACGTGCTGAGGTGAACGCACACGTTCATTCAAAACATGTTTCCCGCTTCTAGTCACTAAAAAGGGAACGATATCGCAGAGTACCCGAAGGATTTAAGATTTCAGAATTCATAAGCCTCATAGGAAAACCGTACGACTTGACGGTGGGTATCGTGGGATGTTTTAAGGGAAAAGAAATAAGAAGAACAGTAACAGGTTTCACGAATTCTTTTTGCATGTGATTCCTTTTTTCTAATTTTATCGACACCTCTCAATGAATGGTGTCGTTACCTATGTTACCCACACATCACTCTAAGGCAGAGACAGTAGCAATCTTAAAAGTTGAAATAATGCTGGTCTGTCAGACACACAGTATTGGATCAAATCAGCTTACATAAGGATGACTAGATAAATGCAGTGATCTTATTGGAAAACGTTATTGTCAAAATGGAAAATCACTTAAATATTTTCCCACCATGTCTCCAAGACATTAGATACGATAACATGTGAAATCCTGAATAGTCACGCGACGGGTTACCTTTAGTTTCTTCAAGAAGCGCGATATACTTCAATGGGAGTTAAAATGTTTGGCCGGCTTCGCGCTCAGTGTAGAGTTTATCAGTTGTTCTTCATTCATCATTTGCTTTTATGTAGTAAATGGTACATAGTAGGCCTAAAGAAAAGACACACTTGGTGGCTCTGCAAAGGGATTCGTAAATCAGTGTTGGAGTAGTTTCGGGTTTGGCGTAGAAATACCGTACAGGACTCTACTTAAAAATGTTAGTGCCCCTCCACCTTGGCTAGCCACTCCGATGTACTAGGCTAGCCTACACTATTTCTTGCTAATATTAAACAAAATTCACGCTCAGTTCTTTTGTCTTTTGTAAGTGGAAAGATACAATACAATACAAGATATGCCATGTAGAGGTGGGTTCTACATTTGTTCACCATTAATAGGAAGTTTTCAAAAGGTATATATTTCATACGGGCCCGTAGCCAGCTTTACATTTTTAGGGGGGCAAGTGTTGTGATTGAAGGGGCATAAAATTTTCTCCTTATTTATTGAATATTTATTATCAGTGGCTCCGCCAGACTTTGGTGATTGATGTGTGGTGGGGGGGGGGGCACCACCGATGATGTCGTAATATTACCTCAGTTAAACTCCCATGTTTGCGTACATTGCACCCTTCTTATGTGTCCTGCGTTTTTGTACAGCAGTGGAGATCCGTCCTTTGTCACTACATAAAGGTGCCGTACTGGGGGGAAGGGTGTAAGGGGATGAGGTGTTCTGGGGGAGGGGGTGTTTCCTCCCCTTGAGAAATTTTTGTTAATTTAAGGTTAATTAGATGCAACATGGTGCTATCTTTGGATATTTTCGGAGCTGATCATACATGACTGGAAAATGTCCATAATTTAGTGAATTCTAAGTTTTGGTTAGGTGAAAGAGGAGACTATGCTGTCTAAGAGAAAAATACGTTGTCAACAAATCTCCTGGAGCCCCCTTTTTGGCTACTGTACTGCCTTTTATTCGGGATAGCTTTTTATGCCAAATTACGTACGTGGAGTCCACAGAAACATTCATTGACTATTACCCTGATTCCTCTTTGCTTCATTTTGCATAAAAATGCATCTAAGGCTGGCAGATACCTGTATAGGGCTCCCAGGAGCGCTGAATCAATTCTACAAAATGGGGCAATGACATAATGTTTACGGTGGCGCACCCAGGATTTCTACTAACGGGTTGACATGTAGTACGTCGTGTGATTGCCGGCCTGGAGGAGGGGTCTAAGGGGGGCTTTCCCCCTCCCCTTTGAAAATTTTTGAAAAATTAGGTGTCCTTACATGCAATCAGGTGCAACATATGATACCTTTTGAAGTAAAATTTTCTGTTAAAATTTTTTACGTATATTACAGTAGGTACTAAAAATGGCATCAGTGAGGGAGGCCCATGTCCCAATGGCCCCCTGAATACGCCACTGAATGCTTGTTACCTGAAATGCAAATGATAATACAGAGTATGACGCCGAGCACTGGACTACTATCGTATTTTTATTAATATTGAACGAAAATCCAAACGCGTTTCAGAGTGCTGTTTTGTCGTAAGTGTATTGACAGTATCCATAAATACCGATAATGGCTGCGTTCGGTATAAATTTCTGAAAAATATGTTACGGCAAATAAATACATTCAAGTTCCAACCTTCCACATCATGCTATAAATTAGATTGAAAGATACCATACTGATTCAAGGCCCCTACAGATGGTTGGCTCTGTCTTTTGAAAATGTGATCACCATAGTACTGGTGCCATTTATCATTACCTTCATAATGGTTATGACATGGGTTACAAACCGTGTTCCATGCGAGCGTAGCGCGCGGAAATGTTTCGTTATATAGAATTTCCATGACACAACCTGCATTCAGAATTTGCATCGAAACACTTTCAATTGCCGAACAAACCCACATGCCACTCAAAAAGCCAGTCTTTCACCTGGTAATATGTAAACAGCTTTGGACTTTTGGTGTTGTGTTTCTCTGGGAGTTGCTATCGGTATGTATTGATAATTACAACAACATTGTGGTAAGGTTTGAAGCGCGCAAAGCGCGAAAATTTTGATAATTTGCGAATAATTTGCGAAAATTCTGATAGTTTGAGAAACATTTGTGATAGCAAATGATAACAATAGATCCATCACTTGGTCGAAAATACACCTCACCCTACCCCCTACAGAAATATATAGCTTAAACGCCTCTTGGGATCATTTTAAGATTGTCAGGATTTTTCGATTGGGGGCACGCCCACATGCCCCCCTTGCCGGCCGCCTATGTTAATTATTATGCTGTTTCAATTTTCATCTAGGGGCAGAAATATTTCTGGGGGCATTGCCCCGAAATGCCCCCCGTGGCTACTGGCCCAGTTTCACACTGCAACAACAGAGGCTGCACCAGTGAGGAATTAACAGCCAAGGCCAGTTCATGACGAAGTATTGTGCATTTTGTCATTATTCCTTACTATTTCACAAAGCATATGGTTTCCTGGACACAAAAAATAGTAAATTCTTGTCCATGAACACAAGTGAGTAAAAAACATAATACAAACTACAGTACCATGCTGCATCTAACCTTTATCGTGCAAAACTTTCACTGACAGACTGAGGCAAGGGACTTACCCCACGTCACAAATCCCTCTCCCTGGACGGTAGACTAGAATGTCCAAGTAATCTTTCACAGGAAAAGATTTCCTACCCCTGATGATAAAAACGTCAGGTTATCTTTCTCTTTTACGTGTACTTAAATTTTACACCAATAAATATCAAAATGAAGGACTTTCGATGCACTTAAAAGATGTCAAAGGTGCTATTTTCTACAATTTGGGATCCATACAGGACGATCAATATTCTGAGTACCCTACGCGTGGTGCTCCGCTTGTATTACGAAGCCCTCAAGAAGCTACTGACCTTATACTTTTATTTCGCTCAAGCATATCAGGATACTATCCTATTCCTTTGAGTTCTTATTCTTATGTATCCTTTATTGTGGAGAATCGGACACGAACTCGTGTTGGGACTCGTAGTGGAACGCGGATGCCTGAGACCCGGCTCGGTAGGTGAGGACTCGGATTCGTTATCGGGCTCGGTGGGTGGGGACTCGACTGAAGCGCTGCTAGCCAATATGGAAGCGAGTTCGAAGCTTGTAAAGGGACAAGGGGCTGCCTTGTCCCTGTAGCTTATTATGTTCCAGATCTTTGTCATGCGGCGTACAGCTAAATCTAATTTTACTGATTTTTTTATAATGTCCTTCTGAACCTTTCTGAGACATTTTCCCCTAGTAATAACTGTATGCACACAAATTGTCCCTCCTTTGATAAACATAGTGCGGTACTCTCAGGAACTTTCAAACTACTAGATTATATACTTTGTTAACATTAATCAGCTACGCGTTTGCATGGCTTTCTGTTTCTAATGCGCTTTCAGATGTTAACGTGTAACAGACCCATCATTATGACTGCTCCGTCAATACACATCTAGATACTCCTCAGTGTATTCTGAAGAGCTGTTGTTACTCATACCTTACCCTTATGCTTGGTATTTTGTTTTATCAAGCCTTGGTACATAGATTATTCCTCCCGTCGATCTATTGTATAAAACCATATATTCCAAGATGCTAAAAAATTCCGATGCTGGGTTACCTTGGGTTATATTCTTTGCTCAAATGGCAAACGTACTCATCACGTTTTAAAATGTACTTGTCATTAGCAACCTGTTCGGTGTAATGCAGAAATTATTGCAAATATCAGTTATTTTATTCACCATCAATCTTGTCACAGTGTCCTAAAAATTAGTCAGTGGAGAACATCGTATATTCAAATATAAAGTGTGGCACCTTCAAAGAAATATCCGATTTTATTTTTATAAAAGCTCCATTCATGTTTCCACGACCTGCGGAAAACTCAACTCGGAAGTTCCTTCAATGGTTTTACTAAAACTCTTTTGCGAAAAATGATTGGGTACTCACAAAGCTGTAGATGGCGTGGTGGCGGCAGGTAAATATGGGGAACTTGACTGGGGCCTGGGTGGTCTCGCAGGAGGTGGTTCCCTCGGAGACGGTGGTGGGGTGGAATTATTGTCCATAGAAAATAGCCTTTCATACGTCTTGACACGAATTTCTAGTCCTTGGTTATCTTCCATGAGTTCTTCAATCTTCATTTTATTTGCATCCACGAATTTTGTGAAACTATCATTAATTTTTAGGACGAAATCTTGACCTAAACAAAACAGAGAAAACGAACAATTAATTAACAGAATAGACTGCATGTATCCATATTAAGTACATTTTCTGTACCTGTTTTGCTATAAATTAGATAACAGGAACCGTAGAATGTAAACAGCATGTGCTTGAAAACCAGTTCTTGAAGCTTATGTAAATTGGAAGAGGTTTTACCTTCTTTTGATATTGGCCAATCTTCCAAGATTTCCACCAGAGGCTGGGCTACTTCTTTCATGTTGAGTTTCAAGTCACAACGTCCAGGTTCCTTGAGACCCCATGTGGTATTGACAAGAGGGTAAATGGGTGGCAGCAGCGACCGAAAGAGCTTGTCCAGATTTTGGTTTCCTAGAATCTCTACTTTTCCGTCCCACATGATAGGAATCGAAAAAATTTGCTTCGTGTTGGTAGCGGTGGCAACAACATGTTGCTCAGTATCCTTCCTCAGAAGTACCATAACAAAGCCAGAATGATCTGCTTTCCTTACTCTCTGAAATGTGCCGAATAAGGGACCGTAATAAATGCTCTCCAGAGAAGAAGCAAGACTCTCTGTCTTGGCAAATACGGTTAAGCTGTATTACCACCTGATGAACACCGTTGTCAACAGTATAAGGAGTCCTCCCTGAGCCCACAAGGCTTACTGATTCACAATCCACACCATTACACTCATTTGTTATGATTCGAAACGATTGTATTCACTCCAAATGGGAATGAGATAAGTATGACTCGATCATATATCTTATTGACCATAATTAACATGGATAATTTAGGTGAGAATAACAATGTACTTTGCCGCAGGGGATTTTGCAATATAGAGAAATGATTTCAAAGATTTCTGGATCAAAAGTTGCTGTTGTATTCTACAGCACAGATAAACTTATAAGTAATGTAAAATAAGTAGAAGGTAGTGTTCTATACTACATGAATCTTATTGAAACAGTGAATAACTCTTCCGACTAAGGTAATATCCCCTCCACTAATCCTTGATCATTATTTCTTGAAAAATTGGTGATAGACCCTGCAAATAGTTGAACATATAGTTTCAGTATGTTATAGATTACAAAATACTCACCAGAGGTAATGGGAATTTTTCGACAATTTCAGAAAGCGATAAAAAATCTTCAGAAGGCATTGTGCTGTAGGTTGCGCAATCCATGGACTCGGAGAAAGAAATAGGAACGCCATTACATCTCCCAATAATACACTTTGAAAAGAAGAGAAAGGGGTGACGTCAAATATCGTTTTTGAAATTTTGAGATTCTGTTTTTCTTTGCGACCAAAGGGATAAGTATTTGTCATTTGAAGGTCTAATATGGTTTACTTTAATGTTGTTATATTGGTGTTTACTTTTCTAAGGAACTGTTTTGGCTGTGTCAAGTCTTAGTTCTCCACGAAGTGATAAGTAAAACCTTAATCTTAAAAAAAGATTACATTGCTTCGTCAACATGTTGCCCAGATGGACTTGAAATAGGCGGTACATTTGGAGCACATATCAAAGTCATTATTTGAAATTATTGGATACCACAACTTTTATCATATGTGATAATGACGGACATAGTTTATTGGCAGCTTTTTAAATCTTTATCTTTGAATACCGTCCATGGTAGCTATTAGCAAAAGATGTGATGAATCGAGGCTGCATTAATTACGAAGGGGAAGGTCAATATTTCCTTGGTATTTTGTTAGATATATGCAATTATCGTCATTGTTTACAACTTCATTCGAGACAGTATCTGCTCCATAGCAATATACCATGTGCTGTTATCTCTTCGCGTGCCTTAAAATTTCGACGATGGTGTATACCTTCACAATGTATTATGATTTTTTTTACCTTCTGTGGTGGATTGTCACTGTCTTTCGGAACTGGTCTTTTCTCGATGCGATCAATCTCAATGATGTCATCAATCTCTTGAGCCTCTCCCGGATGATCTGAAAAGTGGGCTTCCACAATCCTTACCCTCCTTGGGAGAGGATTATCTTCGATAAGGGCTGCAGTTCCTTCGTAAACTTTCTCATCGTGAAGAGGATCTGTGTGATCATTTCAAAAGGGAAATTTGGAATAGAATAGGGTCACATTTGCTTGAAAATTGACATTGGAATTGAGTAAAGTAAAATCTAAAGTGGATGGATTTTGGGTATCAACAATTATGGACCCCCCATAGTGTGTATGAAAATATGAAAACAAAGAAAGAGCACGCTTGAGGTGTTCTATTTGTTTGTTGTAACGCTTTAGTTTCGTAATAGCAATTGGTTGGCGAAAATGCTTAAAGAGTGCGTTACCAACATAGTCAGTATTTTAAAATGCATAACTTGGAAATTGAAGGAAGTGGTAACATTTTTAAGGAGGTAAACCCTCAAGATCGGCCAGACGTGGGGGACGAGAGACCTTCCCCTCATCGGAGAAGAATACCAACGTTGGGGGATTTTTCCAAATTCTTCGGGGAGTCTTAGTCGTTTCGAAAAGTATTCGTTCTCGGCGTAGACCAGTTGCCCCGAGAGTTTACCTTTTCAAGACTTTCAGTGGAATTTTTTGATTATTAAGACTAATCCACCCCCATCCATGAATAATTGGTTTCAGTTTCTTTTTATAGTTCTGTTCTATATAGCTAAATAGAACAAGCCTGTTCCACCTTAATCATAATCATAATCTTAATCGTAATCGTAACCACAACGATGACGACAACAACAACAACAACAAAAACATCAACACAAACAACAACAACAACAACAACAAAAACAACAACAAAAACAACAACAACAACAACAACAACCTACTACACGGGGGCAGCAACCCGAAGCCACTACAGAGACGATGAGTTTACAGAAGGACGGAATATTTGGCTATTATTACAAAGAATTAAATATTTAGGAGTTTTATTGAAGAAATTGTAAAAAATTTTCATTTTTATGGAAGAAAATTTGAAAAATTCGCTTTTTTAAGGAAAATTGGGAAATTTGAAGTCTTTATTGAAGATGCCCTTCGTATGGGCAAAATCAAGCAGATCGTCGGGGCGACTGAAGGTTATTGGGATAACATATTTTATCGTACTGATTAAGGCTCCCCGACGAAATCGGGAAATTTTCTGAACGGGGGCATGACCCCTGCCCCTGATGGTCAGAATTTTTAAGTATCACGTTCAGTTTCTTGCATTTTTCGTAAAGTGCGGTGAGCAACTGGGGGGGGGGGGTTGTCTATTTCATTGGGCAGACGGTTTAAGTCGTGGTTTCTTAATTATGTGCCAAAATAGTTTTTATCGAAACCTGAAAATTTCCAGGAAAGGAAAGGATTTGTAAGTTGCTTTGAGCTGGGCATTTTAAGGAAGTAAGTACTGAAGATTTACTCCTGTAAGAAAATAATAAAGATGTATGTATGGCCAAGTGATTAGAGCATCCGACCTGCAGCCGGGAGGTCTAGGTGTCGAATCCTGGTCGGGTCATACCGAAGACTTTAAAAATGGAACCTACCGCCATTGTGCTTGGTGCTCATAAGTAGGGAAAATAAGCCAGTAGGGAAAACAAGGCAGTGAGCCACAACTGGAAAAAAGGCCGTGGCCGGCTTGACTTAACCCAATTGGTTAGAAACTGGGAAGTAAAAACTCATCTAACTGACAAAAATAACTAACAAAGTATGTAAACAAGTTCTTTCCCGCCTTCCCCCTCCCTGACTTCATTGCCTAGTAAGAATATTAAGAATGCATGTATCAGACACAACTTTGCATTACTTCAGTGTTAAGTTGACCACTTAATCACTCCCCTGAATTATGAAGTGAGGCAGGAAATGCAATGCCATAACCATGCATTCACGGGGTGAACAATTAAGCTTGGGCGAGCCGAGAGTCGAGTATGGGGACTCCATTTTACTGGGAGTTTCATCTTAAAAGCACTACTAGCTGTACAGCTTCATTCGACATAACTCAAAATTGAATTTCTTGTATACCAAATGACCTACATTCGAGAACATTTTCAGTTGTAATGACGCACTGTTATCAGGGTGAGCCAGGATTTTGCCGGCAGGGGGCCAAGCTCGACGAGGGGGGGGGGGGGCAACCCAAAGCACCGACAAAGGCGATGAGTTGACAAAAAGATGAGGAACACTAAATTTTCGCGGGGTGAAGAATTTTGAGCATTTAGATTTTTATGGAATAAAATATGAAAAATTTTGGTTGTTTGAGGAACATTGGAAGATCTTTAGTGAAGAATATGCACTTCCTATGAGCAAAATCAAGCAGATCGTTGGGGCGACTGAAGGTCGTTGAGATTACATATTTTATCGTTTTTAGGTTCCTCGACGAAATTTGAAAATTTCCCCGACCGGGCCGGCAGCCTCTCCAATGGGAGGCATGACCCCCTGCCCCCTCACTGGCACCACCCTTGATTATGACCAACTGAGTCAGAAAGTAATCGTAGAAAAGGGCCTACCGATTAGTTTCCCCTAATTTTGGTGACCTCTAAAATGCTTCAACATCGGCGATTCGTAGTCCTGGCAGTTGAGTAACCTGTAGTTTAGGTTAGTATTTGACAAATTCAAGGATGTTTCACACATGTGTCTGGGTAAGTGACGGCACTTTGTAGGAGTACGGTACCGACTCAAATCGGAGTCGCGACTATAAAGGTTGCATGTATATACTCGACTCAAAAAATGAAATCACCCAAACCTAGAGGTCTTTAGATTTGAGTCATTTTCAGTGTGCTGTGGTAATTTACCTATGAATGCTCTGATCGCATTGACTTGTATAGACTCTCATAGTAAGGAACGATATCGCAAATCTTAGACAAAACGAACTGACCAGCGGTAAGCCTACTTACTCATAGGTAGAACCTGATACAATTGGCGAGCACACAGAGGCAGGTAAAATTCATTTTCGCTTCCATCTGTCGCGTAGATTCTCACAGGTCTTCGAATGAAGTGAAGGGTCAGCAGCGTTCCATTTTGTAATGAAAGGCCACTCTTCGGAGAATGAAACGTTTCCAACATCCTTACAGTAACAGGTAGATCGTTTTCCAACAAAATTCGAGCAATGTCGGTATCAGGTATACCTCTGTCCTCAGCATTTAGCTGGAACCGTAAGCAAACTTGCTGATCCTCTGGTAAAGTCATATTTTCGATCCGAAGATTGGTTCATTCTTGATGTGAAACTCTCTGAGTTTTGAACTGATTTGGTTCACGCGTCAGGTCTTTCTGTTTGACGTTATTTCGCATGGCTTACATATTTGCATTGAGCGAGCTGACGGGTTCCTTGTATAGGCTACATTACATACCGTGGTGGGCTACACACAATTTCGAAGTTATTGCTGACCCCTATACAATCTAATTTCACATAAAGGAAGTCCTTCTCCCCTTGTTTGACTCTTCATTGAAAGCCGTGAAAATCATTCATGCAAGAACTTTTGAAAATGCTAAATTTAGTGTTATCATCGGCCTTCTATAGCCTAATAGTTAGGCCGAGGAAATATTGAATCACTTTCATAACTATGACAATGAACGTAACTATAACGTGCTTTTACTGAAGGAAGGAAATGACAAGAATGACAGTAAGGCTTAAACTAAGCTGGGAAGCGGTATAATATCCAAATAGGACGATATGCCTTTAACAGAATGTTGTCTACCATTCAGTTTACCACAACAGTTCCATCCGGATACAGGCTACCTTCTACCAAAATCAATACCAAGATGGTATTAATTTTTGGCTTAACTGACATGGTTTATATCTTATACATGAGCTCACATTGTTTTTGCAACTTAGAGTTAAGTTGCAAAAACACACTCTGTGTGACGATCATCAGGCAAATAATTGTAACAAACTCCTAGCACTGTTCAACACTACAAGAGATGTCGCTCTCTTAACGCACGGCTCGGTGGTTTTCCTTTGTATACTTTACCGTGTCGACACGTAGACGACGAGCTCCTTCGTTTTGCTAAGGTTCAGTTGTTTTCAGTGGAACGGATTATCTTCTAGGGGAGTAGGGTACTATACAGTTCCAATAAAGAAAATAGAAATGTACTCACCAAAAACAAATCTAGAGTCCGCGTAATGCTACTATTCCACACACGCTACGGATTCTACGAATCGCCACGAATTGATAAATTCAGAGATTCTTAGTTGAGTCGTAATAAGTTACTGAACTTCTGAACTGATTCCTATTTATTCTTAGTCAATTCCAGCAATTCTTGAGCAATCGGGAATTCGTAGCAAAAGTTTTGAGCTGTTCAAAATTTTGGTCCCGAACTCCCGCATCCAAAAAATCGTAGTTAATTCTTAACAAATTCGTAGTACATTCTTAGGTATCGTAACCTATTCCTAATCGATTCGTAGGCAATCCTATCTATTCTTAAGTCATTCTTGGATTCGTGAAGTATTGTCTTGACCAGCTGAGGAGTCAGCTACGAATATGTCAAGAAAGCCACGAATACACTGCGAATCAACTACGAAAAAGTTTAGAACTAACTACGAATCCACGATAGTGTAGGAATCATTTACGATTTTTCTGCAATTCCCAACAACCAATCACGAATCAGATAAGAATCGGGGTGACTTGGGTATATATTGGATTCACTATTGGCTTCTGGCCAATTGTTCCAGACGATTCAACCACGACAGATCACGAATCAAGCGAATCAAGCAATCAGAGGGAAGAGCAAGGGAGGGGGAGGTAGGTTAAGCTAGAGAACCATGGAAGACGCAGAAGAACCTATTCCAACTCCTCCTGCAGAAGCACCAGTTCCAGAGGTGCAGGAAGAGAAGAATGCAACAGACTCAGTAGCAGAGTAAGTGGCTGCTGAGTCTGTGTGTGATGCTGATGATGAAGCAGTAGGTTCCCAGAAAGAGTCAAAGAAGGCCTGGATATTATCCAACCTGACAGATTTGAACAGGAGGAGGTGGCCCTATTCCTCGAGAGGAATGATTACATGTACAAAAAAGATCTGAGCACACCTTTGCTGCCAAGAAAAATAAGGCAATCCATTTAGAAAGTGATGCCCAAGGAGGGGTGAGGGGCTTTTTATACCTGTTCTAGGGGAAATTCCACGAATTATCAAGAAAAGTCACGATTTAAATTATAATCGTACCAGAATCGGAGGTGCATTTGGCAGATTCGTAATTTAATCTTAACTGAATCCTAACATCCGTGAAGTATTCTTAAGAGATTCTTGCAAATAGTGGTTATTTTTTGACAATGTTCGTGCGATTCGAGCAGAATCCCACGAATCTTCGTAAGCCTATCTTAACAAAGTCGTAACTGAATCGTGCAGGGTCAAGATTTCGACCAGAAATTTACAAAATTCCACGATTCCTGACGATTTCTAAAATTTATCAATTCTTGGCGATTCGTAGAATTCGTAGCGTGTGGAATAGTAGCATAAATATTTACTCTGGCTAAATCCGTAGTCAATAATCCGGTCCGGGTAGAGATTCCAAACAATAACAAAACTACGTTTATTAGTTAAATTCCAAAGATAGCGAATCAAATATAACTTTCTGGCTTTCCTGTCGCGAACCACGTGGTTTTAACAAAACAAAAATCGAAAGAAAGTTCTCCTTAAAGTAAAACATACGAGCAGTCGTTCAGCGATATGAAATAGAATTTGCTAACGCTGATAAGAGATGCGTAGGCACTTCGGGATGTTGAATCTTTAATACTCGGTTTATATCCGATGAAAATATGTAAAACTCCAAAGTATATGAAGGCTCGTACCTAGTTGTTGGAGATTCGAGAGCAAGTATGCAAAGATCCCTTTGTTCATCCGAGAACGTGGAGTAAGATTATAATTAATTAGTCATTCGTCAGGAACAAAGGGTTGCACAGAAAACTTGGCCCGCCAAGTTTCTGAGAATATCACAGGAACAGAGGGCGGGTTTCTCTTAGAGTGAGTTCTGGAAGTAGCCCATTACAGTAGCCCCTTTGCATGTCACAAGCCAGAAAAAAAATAAGAAAAAGCGGGTGATCGATACTGAATATAATGAAGGGTACATATACGATTAACAGATAGCGGTAGTATCCAGAAGGGGTTTCGCCCAGTGAACTCGTCGTCCAGACCTGGTAGAACGTAATGCTACCGTCAAACCAAAGTAGTTCTATCCTGTTCTACCTCGTTCTAAAAAACGTACAAAAACGGGCTGCAATCATGGCAAAAATGTGGTAGCCTAAAAACGATACTAGTTCGAATCGGGTCCGCTGCGCCGAACGGGATAAACGAGCTACAAACGGATCCGGTCGGTGAGCACACGTACTGAAATTTATGTCCTACTGCACCACACTGTAACATGGTCCTAAAAGGTTCGTAGTAGTCTATCCTGTTTTAAGTACGTTGTCAATCCGTCAAATTGCAGAACGTGGTGGACGGGATAAAATTTTGAGCAGGTCCAATGTTTTAGATCACCCTCCCCGTCCTAACCCGTCCATGAAGTTCGTACTAAATAGACTGTAAATATTTGCTACCACGTCCACTTCGTTCTTCACAGTTGGAGCCCAATTGACAATATTTTTTCGAACGTACTGAGAACTAGTTTGGTGTGATGGGGGTAAAAAGTTGTAGTGCTTGAAGGGGGAAGGAGTTATGCTGACGGGTGGGTTTGGGTCCGAACTCGGAAGTGTCAGGAGAGACATCAAACTCAGGTTCGAAATGAGCTGCCATCAACCGATCAATAGATACAGTCTAATGTCGTCGGTTAACGTCGAGTTTGAAAAGTTAACTCTTTTGTTCCTTTCCGGGACCTTAAAGGGACCGTTGTAAGGAGGCTGTAGAAGTTTACGAACGGCGTCACGTCGAATAGAAACATGGTAGTAATTAAATTTGCGTTTACGTAAGTGGTACGAGCAGTCGGAACACGAGGTGAAGTAGGAATGAGTGACGTCATAGTAGATTGCAAACGATGTACGTAGATACTAGGGTCTAATAAATTTAAGTCTTCGGGCTTATCAAATATTTGTCATGGGAGACGAGAGGTAGCCTGACACAAACCATTTCAGCGGCGAAATGGCCTAAGTCTTCTTTGACAGCTGAACGAATTCCTAACAAACTAAGGGGAGGTTTTCAAACCAAGCATTTGGAATCCATAATAGGCTAAGCAGTAAGGGATGCTGTGAGCTGTCTATGAAAACGTTCTACAATTCCATTAGCTTGATGATGTAAATAATGAAAATTCAAACTGATTGCCACGATCCGTCGTTATGACTGTATGCACACCATAAAAGCAACCCAACGTTCTGTCAAGGCCCGCGCAGCAGTATTAGCCCGAATATCGGCAACTGGAGCAGCTTCAGGCCAGCTT
This sequence comes from Holothuria glaberrima, assembly GCA_009936505.3. Taxonomy (NCBI): domain Eukaryota; kingdom Metazoa; phylum Echinodermata; class Holothuroidea; order Aspidochirotida; family Holothuriidae; genus Holothuria; species Holothuria glaberrima. Next base: position 23,759 of record WURT03047468.1, read on the forward strand.
GTAAAGCTGTCAATACAGGTAAGAATGTATGAGTAACCAGAAGATGTGGGAAGGGGTATTACAATGTTACGAAAGCCCATTAGGGCCATGGATAATTTTTTTCTTAATTTGATTAATCAAATTATTAATTTGATTAGTCAAATTATTAATTTGTTTAATCAAATTAATAATTGGATTAATCAAATTAGTTAATTTGATTAAACAAAAAAATAATTTGATTAATCAAATTCACTAATTTGTTTAACCAAAATAATAATTTGATTAACCAAAAAAATAATTTGATTAATCAAAATAATAATTTGATTAACAAATTAACACGGCCTTTTTTAAGAATTTTTAGTGGGTGGGGGGATTTAACCAAAGGACCCATCTAAGCGGAGGGCCACCATTGATTCGTGTGTACTTTACGAAGAAATTTTTCAGAAAAATGCCTGTCCATTAGTGGCATGCTCATGGGCCATGCAGTGTATTGTGTGATAGTTGCCCTGGGGAAATTTTTGAAAAATTGGGTGTCTTTACATGCAATCCGGTGCAATATATGCTACCTTTTGGAGTTAAACTTGTTTGCAAAAAATTGACGTTATTTTTAGAAACTAAAAAAAAAACGGCATCAACTTTGGAAATTTTTGAAAAATTAGGTGTCTTTGCTTGCAATTTGGTGCCACAAATGCTCATTTTCTTCACTGAGTGAAGTAATTTGATAATTTCCCCTATCCTGTCAGCATAAAATTGGGCAATGTTTACCCGAAAAAGGGACCATACTGGGGGGGGGGGCAAAAGAGCTGAGTGGGGACTGTGTATGGGACTGAGGGACCATGCCCCCCAGTATGTATGTTAAAAAAGGCCCTGCAAATTAATAATTTGATTAATCAAAAAAATAATTTGATTAAGACAGAACTAAGCTGCTCAATTTGGAAAAGTATATATGCTATATCTTCAGATCTTGGCGAAAGTAATGAAGGTAAATATGGGTTTTTCTTGAAGTATATTTTAGGGAAGGGGATATGCCTTACTTGGAACCCAGAAAGCTTGAATAATGAATAAAACCGTATGCAAATGGCATTGAAAGCGCATCAAACAAACCACAAAGAATTACAATTCTACCTCTCGCTTTATCAGTTTATTATAACTTCACTCAGACTGACCAACTGTCGAAATGATGTTACCGAGAACAGGCTGGTAATATTAGGACAGTGAATGAATCGAACGCTCATTTGTTCATACTTGCCATTAAAAACCAAGTGCAAGTGCCCTAAAACCTCCATTTCTTAGATTTTCCCCGAGAGGGAGGAATTCCTCCCCAAAGACCGCCGTCTCGTGCTCGTATGAATCATGTTAGCTGATTGATGCATGTGTTTGAGTCACCATTAGGTTGTTTTCCAGTCGGCTTTGTTTTGCAAGCATTTCTTGAACCATTTCAGGTGGTTGGTTGGGCAAGGTGACATTGATCCATAGTTTATCACTACTGTATTTTACAAGGCACCAAACTATTTTAAAAGTATAGTATATACAACTTTTAATTAAACAAATCGATATGTACAGACCCGAATCTCTTTAAATGTTACTTTTTATCGAATTATTTCGGTCAAGTTTTAGTCAATCTATAGTCAAGGAGTATACTACAATACCTACCATGTTTTGAAGAAAAAGAACATGTAAGGCAAATCATGGACGAGTGTAATGTAACAAACGAGACACAGAGCAATGTTACCGAAACGTTTCAACCTCAATGAAGGTCAATTGGTGTACGGTAGTCTATACTCTTCATTTTGTAAACGTGACATTTGTTGGGTACCGTGCTTTCAGGTTATAGGCCCATGACATTTCATTCCTTAACCCTTTTCCATAAATATGGCGCGAGAGACACCGAGATTTCTCCCGTTATTTCAAAAAACTATTACTCTGTCATGCAACATCCAACAGCCTTCATTTTAACCACCAAAATGAAGCCAACAAATAGATCTATCGAATGCCACCTTTTTTGGGGGGTGCCATATTGATTTTTTCTCAAAACATCGAAAAGTATTTGTTTTCATTCGGAAATTTTCAAAAAGTTCAAAAAATGCAGAAATTGGCGTAATATTTCCAAAAATCATTTCAGGCAATTAGAAAAAGGCCACACTACTCATTTTTTTCTAAATACCTTGGAACCTAAACAAACACCATTAGGAGTGAATAAATGATAGGGGTAGGGAGTTTAGAGATATTACAAGTTAAATTTCTAATTTCTAATTAGCATATTTAAGAAACAAACTATTACGTCATCTAATTTGCATATTTGCACACATAATGAAATAAATTAACATAAAGGAAATATTTATTAAAATTTCCCACCTTTCTCTTTCCAATGATATATAGGTTCTCACAGAAAATATTCTTCTTAATTAACCAAAACATTCCTGAAAATATTCCTAAAAACACTCAAAACCACCCTATGAAAAAGGGTTAATAGAAATTGTAAACTTAAGTTTATCGTTGCGATCAATCTCGCTCCAGCTGTTATTACCAACCTTTTACCAGGAACTGCCTACATAAAAGAGAAGTAAAAAAGTCTCTTGCTATAATTTTAACCGTCTGTTTCTATTTTGATTGATTTCTCATTAATACAACTCATTCAGGTCTACTGACGAAACAAAGTTACGATGTTTACAAATCATTCCAGCAGTATTTATGAGGAAAGTCGCCTAAGATTTAAAAACATCTTGCTTGCAGTGTGGTTGCATTAACAGCTTTTAATTCTTTAACGATATTATCAGAAACAGATTGCGCGTTCTATCAGTCACTGAATCGTTCAAAAAAAACTTCTTAAAATTATTTTGACACTACAGAACGTACACTATCTTAACATCGTGAATATCATTGTCTGTTGAGTGCTTCCATTGTGTTATATTTAAGGAAAATATGCATACTTTAATGTCCATAACTGTGAAAATACCTAGGGTTTCCAAAGGTCTTGCCGCTTGGGACCCCGTTAAGGGCTATTGTCATTCCCCTCGATTCCATGTTGGGATAGAACATTTGTTGATAGTTGTATTTCATAATATCACTTTTCCAAGGCAGCAGTTTCACCACGGCAAGGTATCAAAAATATAATGAGTAGGGTTTCCGAGTAGGCCATTCCTAGAAACCAAACACATGCCCTAAGAGGGGATGTTGCATCAGTCATGCTAAACATACCTTAAAAGAACCCCTGATATCTTAATTCGAAATTAGTGACGTCACTTTGGCTGACATACATTGAAGCAATAGCTTGAAGTATTTAAGACACACTGATTTGCCTGTGAATGACTTTGGGCTATTAAAAGTCACCATAGTCTATTGTAGCTTCGTTTGGGAGGTACAACGGTCAGGTTTTTTTTATTCCTTGCCGAAGGCAAAAGGAATCTATGCAATCTCGCTTTCGAGTGGATGTAAGCGTGCATGTGTGCCCATGGATACTTCGCATATGGTTTATGGTAGAGGTAAAAGGTTATATGAGGTCAAATGAGGTGAAAATACGATATTTCTGAAACCTGCTTGTAAACACATTATCTCAAGATAGCAATGAATAGCGCTTTCCAAATTTAGTAATTTGATATATAGATTTATCATGTGGGAAGCCTATTGCGATATTTCAAGACAGGGAAGATAAATACCTTCTTAAACTTGGTATATAGATTTGCCATTTTAAAAGCTATGAGTCTTGTTATAGGTTATAAGTCACCTGGGTTCACCTGAGGTGATACAATGAAATCTTGTAAACTGAATAGACGTTACTTGCGATTGTGTAGTTAGTTCGTGACCACCGAAAAGTTTTGGCTTCATCTTTGTACCGTTCAAAAATGAAAGATTGAAACATATATTTTTTTAAAAAATAACTCTTACAGTAATTTGTTATTCTAATTTTCATTACCTGATTATGAACACTTGTGGTAGATACTGTGAATTAAAGTTGATGATTAGAAATACCATTCGTATGACGACTTTTTAATGGAGTAGTGAAAGTGCTCGGTTTTACACACAGACGGTCTGGGTTTGAATCACATTCATGAAGTTCCCTTTTTCCATATTTACTTTTCGTTATTCAATTTTTGGTGGAATTCAAAGGTCAAGTGAGGTCACCAGAGGTTATTAAATTGTGAAAATTTTGTGGAACATGATATCTCAAGAAGGATAACTTCAGGGATAAACCTCAGTGCAACAAAGCAAACCTTTTTTAACAATTTTGTAATTCTAAACATCCCCCGTGGAACAAAGTTTACGATGAGCTTGCTGCCGTCACAAAGTTACCCATAATTAAAACCACTCATTTATATGAATCCACATTTCGACTGAAAGTATTCTTGGCTTGGTTTGACATACTCTAATACAAAAACCAGTTGCGCGACACGAACCATTTCGTCAAAGCGACAGAAAAGCCCGTGCGACAGTAGCCCACGGACCCTGATAATGGCCAGTGGGCTACTGAGCTTTGGAGACGTCAGAATTTGATCTTTTAAACAAATCGTGGTCAAAAAAGTACCGTATGTGCAGGAACGTCCCAGGAACTCCCCCAAATTCGGGGTTTGTACGAACTTTTGGAATTACACGCCTACTCAAGGCTAATGAATGGAGCTACTGGTGTACCTGTGTCATTGCTCAAATTAGGCATTAGGGCAGGTTTAAAGAGTCATTACTATCAGTACCATTGGAATACCCCGAGTATCTACTGCATCAATTGACGCTTCGCCATCTCATATAACAGTCTTCTTCATATTGAGGAATCCGATAGTAAACACAGAAGACACTTTGCAAAATTCTTCGATATCTAGTTTTCATGCCTCAATTTTAATCCACCTTAATGATAAGTTTAATGACCAATTAGTGTAGGTATTACTATAACCTTTCAAATGAACTCTTTTAGGAACTGGAGTTCATTTGGGAAGTTTCTAAAATGTCGATGAACTTGCCTTCAGGTACTCTCTTCCATTAAGTTCAGTGAGTTTCAGACCTTTTTTGTTTACAAGTTATACAGTTGAAAAAACTGAAAACCGAAACATACTGCTGTGTCATCTCCAAGGGATATCCAGTTACAATCTAAACTATTGGAAAAGGTTATTAATACAATCGTCCTTAATTCATGAGATCTTTTCCGCCAAATACGTCAACTGAAAAACACGATCCCTTTAGTTTGTGAGGGGACAGTGTAACCCATGTTGATGGAAAATGCATATTCTTTGCGACAAGAATGTTATAGCATGAAGAAAATGAATAAAAATGAATAGAAAATGAAGAAAATGGATAACGTTTTAGACAGTGTTTTGAATTATACGTTTCAGCTGCTGGCAAAAGCATTTCGAGTGTCAAAATGGAACCACCAGTTCATAGAAGTTTTTATGGATCACACGTTTAAAAACATTTTAAAAGACCTAAAT
>WURT03047480.1:0-14438 GCA_009936505.3 Holothuria glaberrima
AGAGTTTGTAAGGCGCGCTTACACTGTCGTCACAATGCAAAGTAGATTCCAATTCGTCTACTTTCTGCGTACAATCGTACAAGCGTTTACACGCGCAACACCGAACATACACGCATTTCTTATTTCGCATGCTCTATGCCAACCATTGCCAACCAGTGACGTAACTGTGAACTCCCTAATTAGAGAAATGCCATAACAGATGAAGGAAATATAACTAAAAACATTTATACTTAAAAGTTTAAAGCGTCTTCCAAATACTTATGAAGACCTTTTAGTTGTAAGTATAGGACTGTAAAAGACAAGGAGAGTAAAAAGGGACTATCCAAGGCAGCATAATAAAAGTTAAGTGAATACCATTGGAAGCTTGTTTGTACATAGCCACAGGGGATAATTTTAATTGGGAGCTGAGCACTTTGTCAGCAATTTTAACGCATAGATGTCCGAAAATAACGTACATCCTGTCATTATAAAGAAAACATTCAACTCTAAAGGAGAGACAGCACCCTGGCCAATTTCCTACCTCTTACGACTATGTGCTTTTATTTGCATTAGCATCTTATGAAATTTGTTTTTGTTAGTGCTTGGTTTTGTTTTGCAATCCAAGTAAGAGATTAAATATATGACAATATACAAAATATTTAGTTTATATACTTCGCCGGGCACAAATTTTGAACCTTGAAGTCATGTGTCAATCTCCACTGATTTGAGTTTGATTTTGCTTAAACCACAGAATGCTCTATCACATGAAACCCTACACTTGTCCTCTGTAATACAGTTTTCAAGATAGTGCCAAGAATGTTGCGAGAATGTTAGTAATTAGGGACTTAATCTAGAATACAGGGGCTTTCGCAGATCAAACGTCATTGAAGCAACCTATAAAAAAACGTTAAAAATTTTAATTAAAAGCCTCAGATCTTGGGCTCACGTTACTTTTAAAAGTGTTTTTTTTTTCACATACTGACATACCTCTTTTCCAACCTGCGCTCTGTGCCTTGTAATGTCTGAATCTAGGGTTAGATCGCCAGCTTCTAGTGTCTCGTTGCCTGGAGGCAACCAATTTTTCGAGGAGGGTCAGTAAAGGATACTCGTCGAGGTCGATTAAATTCTGTTCCCCATCGACCGCATCCTCATCAGGTGTGGCATCTACTAGCTCCACGGACTCGACAGACCAGACGATGAATATGCAAAAGGTGACGAATAGGAATAGAAGTTTCAGTGTCAGATTCATTTTGATTGGTTTCTGAAGAAAGAAAGAGATGTAAGAACCGGTCACTGATTGGATAACAGTGAACGTACTTACGTTAATGCTAGAGACAAAACAGGCTTTATGACTACTAAGGACACGACGGTGTACCGATATATTGTAATATAGTCTTATCTAAGGTATGGACCTTCACGTAGGTCTATATCAATATACTGAAGTGTAGTTTCACCGGAATACTGGGTATACTGTTTGCTGAACAGTATAGCATATCCTGTGTTTTTAGGTAGGAGATTAACATAACAGTGGTCTTGAAGTAAAGTTCCCATATTAGTCGTATGACTACACACAACAGATTTGAACTCATTAATAAATTTCTTTCTAGAGGATATAATTACGTTTTTTATCATCGGTATAAAGAGATGTTATATAGATTCTTGCTTTAGACCATGCCGGTGATTCATATACTCTCAGAAAGGGAATGAGAGTTCTCCCTAAACTTACTTTGGTATATGAATTGGTAGCAGCAACTTTCGTCCTAGTTCTAATGCAATTATTAGACCGTCAGTCCGGACGAGTTAATCAAATGAAAAGAGACAAAAAATTTGATGACCTGATGATGTTAGGATGTGTCTGAAATTGAAGAATCTGTGTTGTTGCCGGGATCCATCCTGTACGACTGGCCTGTAGGGCCCAAAATGTTAAAAAGCACATGGAGAGAGACAAGGATGAAACCTACTTAAAATGATAACAAATGCACGGCAGAAAGCTGAAACATCGATGACAGCAACTCTAGGCCCCTAGACAGCAGCACAAAGGGCCCACCCAAAATGTAAAAATAATGTGAAGAGAGACAAGGAATTTTCTTTTTTTATCGAACAGTTACACTTTGGGATTGACAAAAATGTCAGTGACAGCAATTTTCTCCTGTACAGGGCCCTAGACAGCAGCCTCAAAGGGCCAAGGGTCCTCATATGGTTTATTCATATGAAGAGAGACAAGGACGAAACCAGCCTCAAATGACTCTGCCCACATTGTGAAACACTGAAACATTAATGACAGCAACTTTCTCCTGTACAGGGCGATAGACAGCAGCCTCAAAGGGCCCAGGGCCGTTATATGGTTTATTCATATGAAGAGAGACAAACATGAAACCAATTTCAAATGACTCTGCCCACATTGTAAAACACTGAAACATTAATGATAGCAAATTTCTCCTGTACAGGGCGATAGACAGTAGCCTCAAAGGGCCCAGGGCCGTTATATAGTTTATTCATATGAAGAAAGACAACGATGAAACAAGCCTCAAATGGCTCTGCCCACATAGTCAAACCCTTAAACATCAATGGCAGTCTCAGCAACTTTCTCCTGTACGTTATTCAAAGACAGCAGTCCCAAAGGGCGCATATCAAAGCCCTCATTATGGCTTGTTTATATGGAGAGAGACAAGGATGAAACCAGCGTCGATGACGACCGTTGTAAAGAAGATCACCGAATGAAATCATAGTGACGACAGCTTTCTTTCTCCTGTGCTTATTGCCGAACAACAACCTCAAATGCCGTCATTTTTTTTGGCATACGAGGGAAGAAAAATTAAACTAACCTCGAACAACTACTCCATTATTGAAAAGATTGAAACATTAATAACAGCAACCTCCTCCGTTTTTCAGATAGCCTTTCTGAGGGGCTTTAGGATTTTGTTGTGATGTATTCATTGGCCTATGAAAAGAGAAGACTATGAAAAAAAAATACAAATCCGTATAGCTAACACGGATCACCACGAGGAAAGTAATTATCGCCCTGTGCACATTAAATGCAGCGACCCATAAGAGCCCGCGGGCCCACAATATGGGGTACTCAAAAAGCGAGCAGTGAGGGTGAAGTAACTTTACACGAACAGTCCCGACAATAAAATTTCCCTACTTCAGACGGGACTAAGTGTACTGTGCGTCATGCAAAAAATTGTTTGACGTTTTCCCGAGTTCCACAACCGTGTTATGTTAAAGGATTTGCCAGAGACAAAATTCAATTAGTGTAAAAAATGCAGAAAATTTTTCTTTCGTAGGAGGTAAAAACCTCATCTCAGTAGCTTGTTGTGTGTGGAAGATACTAATTTTCAAAAAATGCAATTTTTTTCTCAAGATGAAGTGCATTATGGGAATTCTGTGATGTCATCGCGGCACATTAATTTGACAAAGAATTGAATTTATTAACAATATTGATGCAGCTATAGGGAATATTTGGCAACTGTGTTTGTTATGCCCTACATATGGTGTAGATTTGTGCTAAATCTACATGGAAACATATTCAAATATTCCAGCGGTATCATATTTCAAGGACAAACAGGACATTCAATTTTAAAGAAACAAAAGGAATCTGAGGCAATGTGCCCACTTTACATAATATTCGGTGACCTAGATGAGAACTGCATGGAGGTATTTTTTGACAAAAATAAGTTATCTCTAATATGAGATATCTCGAGTTAGGAAAAGAATATTGCTACAGGGTTTGGAGGGCATGAACTGGGATATTTTTTTCTCTTTCACATGAGACCCTTGTGAAATACCACTGGAAAGCGCCTTTAAGTGCCATTCCACGGGTGGTTGCGTGACCTAGTACCTACCCCGCGGAGCGAACGGACTTTTTTCGTTCAGCCAGTCGCTACGAAAAAAAAAAAAAAAACTCAAGGGGCGGCAGCCTCTGAGGGGCTACGCAGGCTATGCGTGACCAACATCACATGTGTTGAAAGGAAACATTGTGATAGCACACGTAGCGCTGGTAAGCTCTTCACGAGCTGTCATGATTGTATGTATCATATACGCCGTACTGCAGGTGATAGGCCCTTAAAACCACTTGAATGTTATCCAAATTAGGCCTATGTGCGGTAAATAGTCAGGGATGAATCGTTGACGAATTGTGATAAGCGCATTGAATAGACTGCAATTAAACAGATTCCAGATCTAAGGGACATGTTGCAGCTAGCAAACAAACACAGAAATAGTGCATAGCAAGCACAGAAAAACTTATTTTCTTTTTCAATAATACTCAGTTTCTGGTACTTAAAGATGGCCAGTCGTTTTCCACGGAAGTTGTTCCCTAACCAGATCAGATCACATACTTTGCAGAACAAAAAAGCCTGGGATGAATATGTCAAAAACCAGTTTTCTCCTTTATTAAAGATTTAATAAGGGTGCTTAAATTATAGCTCTGGCAATAGAATTTTGACGTCATGAAAATTGAAACTACCGATGATTGTAACGGATCGATCAGCTATCACCGTTTCGACTAGTCAGGGTAACCCGACCTCGGTGGCATGCATAATACGGCCTTTCATACCCCTCGAGGTCAGGGGTATGAAAGGCCGTTATATGCATGCCACCGAGGTTGGGTTACCCTGACTACGTATCGACCCAATGTACCCAAACGCATACAGTATAGTACAGGACCATCCGTGTATGAAGTACATGAAATAACGTTGAACTAATATCGTACTGTACATTGTACGGTCGTTCTCTTCGGACTCTATTACTTGCAACTGTCGTTGAACATGTAAGAGAAGGGTTAGAGCATCAGACACGAACTGCACAAGGTTTTGTATTTGCAGAGCAACCTCGACGGAGGGAAAATTCAGAGACCAAGTAAGCTTCTAAGTCTTAATATTTTTAGGCAGCAGACTGCAGAGATGTAGGCCTAATGTTTTGTAAATGTGCTTTGTGAAGTGATCGTCATACGACAGTGTGTTCACACATACACCTGTACACATCGTATGCATGCACAGTACATACATAGTAATGAATTTTCGATGGTGTATCGAATCGGCTCGCAATCGAAGTCAGGAAATGGGCATACTGTGACGTCATCAGAAATCCGGCATACGGTTTTCTTGGATTCTTACGAGACGACAGGTCATCTTTAAGATCACAAAACAAAAGGGACATTGTTTACGTATCAAATCCAGGAATTATCAGTAATCTAATCTTTAATCGAGGTAACCTGAAATTTGATTTTTGCCATATAAAACTGCATCCAACGAAACTCTCACCCAAATTTTTATGTAAAGTGCACATTCAAGTGGATGATTGACGAAAAGAGTTGATTTATTAAAAAAAATAATTGATTCGTCGAGTAGCGAAAGGGTTTAATCTTTACTTTTTTCAAATCGTAATAATGCCTTATTGCTAGCACACGTGAGAATACATCTTAAAAGACAACTATTTCAAATGCAAGGATTATCCGCAATCTACTATTATTATCGAAAGTAAAATGAGATTTGATTTTTGCAAATCAACCCGCATTTAAACAATTTGGCACAGAGTATACATAAAAGCTATTTTATTTTGATTTCATGATGAAAAAAATATTTTATCCGGTTATTGCAAAGGAAGGATTCCTAGCCACTGTTGTTACTAATAAACATTTTCAATCATTGTTTGCAATATAAGAGTGTTCATTTTTATTAGCTTCCATTGAATTGTCGATACGGATAACATGGTGAACGGGTAAAATGTTTCAAGTACTAAATACTTGTGGGGGAATCTGGTAATCAGAAGGAACCTGTGGGGCTGTTATATGCGCCCCGTGCGTTTGCAATAGAAAGTAGCTCTCATTGGTGTAGAGTTAAACCACGGAGTTAAGCGGATTCTGTACTTCTTTCATGGTTAAATTTAGACCCTTTGAGGCTGCTGTCTGAGAGAACGCACAGGAGAAAGTTGCTGTCATTATAACTTCAGCGCGCTGCTATGTTGGAGTAGTCATTGGAGTTTAGTTTCATTTTGTCCCTCTTCATATGTATAAACCATGTGTGGGCTTTGCGCACTTTGAGGCTGCTATCTGGAATAACGTACAAGGGAAAGCTGCTGTCATTAATGTTTAGTACTCTCCTATGTTGGTATGGTCATTTGAGGTTTGTTTCATCCTTGTCTCTCTTCATATGAATAAACCATGAGGGCCCTCGGCCTTTTGGGTTGCTGTCTAGGGCCCTGTACAGGAGAAAGTTGCTGTCATTCAAATTTAAGTGTATTACTATATGGGCAGAGTCATTTGAGGTTGGTTTCATCCTTGTCTCTCTTCACAAGAATAAACCATATGAGGGGCCCTGCATTTGTTATCATTTTAAGTAGTTTTCATCCTTGTATCTCTCCATGTGCTTTTTAGCATTTGTGGACCCTCTATTTTGGGCCCCTCAGGCCAGTCGTACAGGATGGGCTCCAGCAGCAAAACAGATTCTTCAATTTCAGACACATCCTAACATCATCAGATCATTTAACCTTTTATCTCTTTTCATGTGATTAACCCGTCCGAGCTGACGGTCTATATCTTTCAAGACTTCCACAACGTAAATGTGGTATTCTCAGGGTAAACAAAGAGGTCATTTTGCATAACTTTAAAAATTCAGTTACAAAATTTGCTACATGATTTGAGCCATTCACAAATCATGATACCTGTGTATACTACCTTACTTTTGGGTAACTGAGTTTTCCCTTTAATTTCATCACAGGCGCAGGAAGCTGTTCAAGACTGGGGGGCTGAACCTTGTTTTGGATCGCCGTCCTGGGGGAGGGGTCAATGGGGAGGGGTGATATTTTAGGGTCCTTAGATGCAATTTGGTGCATCATTAACAAATTATCAGGTAAATTACTGCAAATTTTTGACATTTTGTAGTCCTTTGGAAAATTTTTGGATATTAGAGGGTCCTTAGATGCAATCTGGTACATCATTTTGAATAAATTCTAGGAATAAAAAGGTTGCAAGTAAATTACTGCAATGATTTTTCCTTAGCCCCCTTGGAAAATGTTTGGATATTTGTGGTTCCTTAGGTGAATTATTTTGGACAAATTTTAAGGTAAATTACTGCACATTTTAGACATTCCTTAGCCTTTTGGAAAATTTTTGATATTTGAGGGCCCTTAGATGCAATTTGGTGCATCTTTTGAAAAAAATATTAAGGTAAATTACTGTAAATGTTTTATTTTTCTTACAAGTTTGGAAAACGTTTGGATATTTGAGGTCCTTATGCAATTTGGAGCATCATTTTGGACAAATTCTAAGAGAAGTTACTGCACATTTTTGACATTTCTTATAGAAGAGAAAAATAAAGGGGTTCTCGTACTTGGAAAGTGGGGAGGAGGCCTAAAGCATACTTCCGCCCCCACAAATTTCATTGCGGGCTGGCGCCCCCAGTCCGCCCCTTCCTTCGCCCTTGAATTTAATCCTTCGCAGCTGAATTCACTTTTGTAGTCCGCATCCCTAGGAATTCTGTACTAGTTCTCTCCATACTCATAAGTCAATTTTAAACCCTCACACGGTCGTTTGGCTTCGCTGACGTCACAAAGTTTGATTACACTCATGAAGGTAACTTAGAAGCACTAATCGTTTGTACAAATATTGTGCTCAGTCATTGGCGTAGCCAGAGGGGGGCAGAGGCCATAGCCCCCAATCGAATTCTGGAAAAATATTTTTTTATAATTTTTGTCATGGAACAAAAAAATGACCTCAAATGATGCTAAATGTTGCACCAGATTGCATCTGAGGGTACTTAAATATTCAAAAATTTCTCACACCCCCTACCCCAGGCCGGCGAACAGGCCCTGCAGTTATCCCCCTCCGAAAAAAAGTCTTGGCTACGCCAGTGTGCTCAGTGAGAGCCAATAACTTTTGTGTAACAATGATTGATTCGATTCTTTAAAATGGAATGTATAACACTCAGTTACTAGAACATCCTACATTTACAGCACATCAACGTGACACTGGCAGAAAATATCTTAAAGAGCCTCATTGAGTTGACATCGATTATTTTTGGGACAAGTTTGAAGAAAATCATTGCATGACAATGCTTCTAATTAGCCTCATTGCCCATGTTTCACTTCCTGCAGTTACTGAAAATTTGAGAAATTGTATTGTTTTTGTGGAAAGGGATTGCATATAATTACTACATAATGGTAAAGAGTGTCTGGTCACAAAGTTGTAATAAATGATTTTAATCATTAATTACCCTATCCTAGTCATTTCAGTTGTGAGTCAGATGTGCAGAATCTCTTAGTTTGTTCATTTACCATCAAGATGTGAGTAAATCTCAACAGTTGTGAAAAAATCATTAATTTTGTGAACCAACTCAATAAGCCTCTTTAATTCAAGCCTTGAAGGTCAGTAGCTTTACGAATGTAAGCAACCACAAACCTAGGAGAAGCCTATCTGGCTTATAGATTACAACTTCCAGTCAAGTTAGCTAGGAAACTCAACAATTCAGGTCAAATTAGTTTCTTTTTAAAGAAAGGTTTTTAAAGTTTAAAGTTTAAATTTCTTCTGGATGAAAACCCCGCCTTACTTTGACCAGGCCGGAGATTGCTAAGCTTCATCGCTTCTTTATCTACTGGTCCACAGCAGCGGTTATTTCATTATTTAACCATTCAACCTCAACAACAAACTCTGATAATAGGTTTACTTTCCAAAATTATAATACAGTGCAAGAATTTTCGATGTTGCATCATTTTAAAATTCTGAAGTTTACCTTCACTAATTATTCGCCCAGAAAACATGAGGAAATAAATTTTCTGCAAAAACATAATTTTTTTTGCCTGCTAGCTAATATTAAATTTCCGTTCACTCTATGGAGGTGTTTCATGTGACGTCACACGTTAGGAACTGCCCGGAACTGACTGGCACAGCACACGCGCAGTAAGCGTAATTACATCACACGGGCCCGGCATAACCATAGATACTACTGTAACACAATGGACGTTTGCCCGGCAAAATGTTGAACATCCAAAGAGACACTCGATCACGTGACGTAGGTGAAACACCTCTATACATATATATCATTACCTTAAACGTATAATAATAACATTGTAAAACTTATAATTGCAAACTTTTCGGCGGCAGTGACGGTCATTCCCGACTACATCAGACTACAACGGACTCAACGCATAGAATCACCTAGGGAGGTTCACGTAGCACCTTCCTGCAGAGTCGTATTAATGATAAAGATTGGCGATGTGCCCAGCGTGTCAGCCCCCATAGGTGGCGCCATGCAGTTAAAGTAAATGAATAGGAGTAATTAGCAACAATCACTGAATAATGAGAACTTCTACATTTGACAAACAAGTGGGTCATTGTGACAAAAGCGAAAACCGATCCACATTATTGAGTCAAATAATGACATAAATAAGACTTTATTCGACCCACAATGGGTTAAACTTTGACCCAAAACGTCGGTCCAGTTCCCTAGTGACCAACTTGACGTGTTTTTATAGTGTAGATATTTGGTCATTGCGTTTTTTTCACAGATTCATACTCCCCCAAGACGACTCCTTCCTGAAAGGCATTATTTCCACGAGATAACAAATGAAGGATCCCTGGAACACCTCCCTGAACAGTATTTAAAGGACAGAAGATCTGGCTGACCCTCTGTCCTAACAAATGGGAATGGATGATTAATTGCGTTTGATACTTTGACATTGGAAAGTGTCATGAAAGTATTGATCGACAATTTGAAATAAAATTTCATTATCATTTTTGATTCAACACTTATGGAGTGTTCTTTTAAAGTGTTCTGGACATTACTACAGCAAAACTTTTTTCTTTAGATTGAATGTCATGCAAATCATTGCTATTTTGTCTAAGCCAAATTTATAACAGCCATTTATCTTTAAACAACCTGACCAAAATAAGTTACTAAAAAATATGGACCCTCTTCGAAAATCTAATATTGCAAAAGAATATATTTAATTTGACACATCGCTTAAAACAATATATTTATACTACGTGACAACTCAAGGCTGCTGTTACTTAAGATTGGAGCCATTCAGTGATGTACTAAAAATATTGTTTGAAATTAGAATGTTGATAATTCCCCGTCACGTATCGGACACCTTTTGGGACAGCGACATTAAAACTTGATACTCCGGTCCTCAATTTCACATAAACAAAGTTTAAGTTAGCACAGACTTTGCTTTACTGTATATGAACTTACAAGGTGTTTACAAGGTTTCATTAAGCTGGCTAGGGTTACTGTATTAAAACACATTTTCTAAACGAATAAGAATCAATGCACGTTAAATTTTGTGGTATAATTGAATCATAATTTTAAACAAATCTGGATTCTAACAATGTATGTTTGTTCAAACAAAATTATTTCTGGTATTCAGTTTCTTTCTTTCAGTGATTCGGAGTCGTTAGATTAGAAGATTATTTTTTTTTCAAAATTTGAAAATTTAGTAAACAAATGCTTTACGGTAGGCATCGTGCTAATTTTATTCTGTAGATTCAATTTATTCTTCTAACACCTGCGAAAACACTGTTGAAGTTTCAATCTAATTTGATCAATAGGCATCAAACAGGAATTTCGTCAAATAATTGACTAGGTTTGGTCGAAGTTTAAGCTAGATTTGCAAGGGTAAAGCAAAAGAAAAATACATAAATCCCTTTAATTTTGTAACACAATCTAGCAAATAAATTTAACCATGTTCCGGTTTGATGCTAGATACACCAAGCTTTTCTTGGCGTGCTTTAAGATCATTGCGAAATGTGACTTTTATTTTCAGTGACATGACTTCCTTCGCATCCATCTTAACATACAATGCGACGAATCATGAGTTCATTGTCTCCCAAGACAGCGTTTAACTTCTTTTATATTCTTTTCTAAGAGGGCACTTGACTCCTCTTGTTAGTGAGATCCGACAAAACACTCAAACCAACTGCCTCTTGGTGCTTCGCCTGCTCAACCTATTTCTGAATCCTTTATACGATAGTCCCTTTGGGAACCGCCAGTCATACTTAAAATGTAGAAAGAATCATTAAAAATGTGATTGTCTAGGTGTACAAAAGACATGCGCCCTTGTTGCTATGTTTTACTGACGAGTGTTCATTACGCATTGCGACTTAGTTATCACGGTACGACAGTTAAAAACACCGATACCGTTTATAACCAGTTTTGAGTACATCTGATTACTTCTTGACAGATCGAACAATCTGAACAATCGCAGAAAAGTCAAATAAGAGTAAAATTGGTAAAAATGAAAAAAAAAATTGAAATATGAATTAAGAAAGCATTTAAATGAGAAATATATTCACATTTATATTAGTGAATCAACTTCTTCAGAGACATCTAATACCAAACCCGTACCCAATTGGGGGAAGGGGTACCCCCTAAAAATGTTTCGCCTTCAGGAAATTACCACTGCCTTAATGCATTTAAGTATACTTCGCCTCTCTAGAAGCTATCTCTGCCTCTAGTACCTTGCATGGCTACGGACCTAAGACTCATCGAACAGAATCGAAGTCAGTTGAGCAAATCGTATCGTCGAAACGACATTACAAAATGATCTATAGGCCTGACCTATGCATGCTCTACTTTTTACATACGTCAACGGTGTGGGGAAAAACGGTTAAAATGACTTTTTCAAGGGGCCGATCTACCGGCGTCGTCTTTAAGTACCGCGAAAGCTCAACAAAATCGCGATTACCTTTATATACATGTACATCTGCTGCATCGTTCTGCAAGGTTTCACCTGGACGGCCTACATTAATCAATTCATGCTTTTCCTTTAGAGGTTGGTGAATATTTGTCATTTAAAAATCAATGAAAAAGAGGATCACCTTGATCAAAAATTGGTTCATTGACAGAATAAATTTTAAATGGGACGTCGAATTCTCTTGTTAACATTTAGCCTGAAATGAGACCGCCTTTTTCTAGGGGAGCGTTTCATGAATTTGCCAGAGTTCGATGAAAAAATAGGATCCTTTAAGGTCAGAAAATAACGACTACTGTATAGGTCTACACTGTACGAGATTACTTTGCTACATGTCGTGAAGTATCTCCCGTGCAGGTCTTTGAAGTGGTGTCAATGGAAGTTTGGCTTGCTATCGTCCGTTATGTATAAGGTGGGGTACCCGGGACTCGGGAAGGAATCACCTTAAGGTGCGTTCACACCGAAACCGACATCAGCTGCGATTTGCGGTCGGGACGCAGCTGCGATTTGCGGTCGGAACGCGGAATTTTCTTTCCAGCACAAATAGGGGCAATTTTATCTCAATGAAAATTTACAAAATCTCCCCACTCGTTTTAAGATAAAAAATTCCGTGTCCCCGAAAAACGCAGCAGCTTCGGTTTTGGTGTGATAGCACCTTTCTACGAAAATATAAAGTCGATTTCAACGCGAAAATGTGGACAAAGAGGCATTGACACTATACTTTCACAGCGACATTCACATCATGTTTGACAATATGGGAAGATTTTCCCACCTTCCCTCTCCTTTGAAATGTCCTTTATGTCCCTTTCACCCTCTCATACTAGTGTAACATTTTTCCATTTCTAAACCTAAATGTTTCACAAATCGCGATAATTTGTAAAGTCATGTAGAGTGAAAACTACTTTCAGCAAGAACTAAAGACAAAACGGATTACTTAGGTTGAACTACCAAACATATAGAGTTAGAGATCCTGTTGATCATGATCGACAGCTTAGAGTCCGTTCATTAGCATGAATTAAAAAGTCCCCACCCCTTAATTCTCTTCTTCAGTCCCCTCCAGAAAACCTGATATAAATTGAAAAGCTAGGAAAGAATGTGTTGCAGAAGCACGTCATTGCGACCTACTCGCGTATAACGAAGCTATCCCTTTGACATTTTCCAAAGCAAATTAATCAAAGGACTACAAGGAGCATAGCTATCAAGTCTTCTCAAGCGAACCATATCGTTCTCACACACGGATAAGTAGATACTAGGAGGAGAATCGGTCCAAGTGATTCTCTGCTTCGTATTTCATTAAGAGTAATTTTCACGCCTAAAGCATAAAGTAACAACATTGTAATGAAACTCTTCTTCCTTTAACGAGCGTAGGTTTAGCTTTCTTCTCTTAAGCACGAGGAAAAATGCAATAAAGTATCGTTTAACCTACATTTCTTGCCTAAATATGTTGCATGGGAATCTTCTGCCCACTAAAAAAATACATGAATCAACAAATTGTTACAACAATAACTACAGGACCTACGACATCTACCAAAACAATAAAAGTAGACTACATAGGGACAACAGAAAGCTAAACGTTGCAAATGTTTTGTCAAACAGATTCTGTGATTCATCACGCTTAGTGCAGAAGTCAGCAATAGGTTGCTTTCTTGCTGACAAAATGCTGGCGTATGGTGTTAGGGTAGTTTCCTTAAGAGCATCTGGTAAAGTCATCTAGACCTGCAGATATTGCAGCATGACGATCATCCAGGGTTTTGGAAGAGTGGAAATTATTGACTTTTGATGAGTGCATGCATCTTTATAAACTGACATGGATGATAATTGCAAAGATTGAAGGATTTCGCATGTAGGTATAAAACATACACTGCGGTTACACGTATTAAATCTCAATGTTCCTGAATTCAGGGGCTATTACATCCGAGGTAGTAATTCTTTTTATGCTCGCACTGATTACAACAGTCACAATAACCAAATGTAAAGGGATCCTGAAAGAAGTGGTGAGGTTTTAACTCCATTTCGAAATGGCGCACCACTGTGACATGTATTAGATCGCAAAGTTTCTGAAATCATGGTGCTACTACACGGGAGATAATAACTCCATACTGCTTTTGTTCTACAGTAACAGGTATGAGATATAAAGGTTTCTGAAATCCTGGAATTAATTCATCGGAGGGAATAATTCCTTTACAAAGTTGTGCACCACGGTTCCAAGCATCAGATCTAATGGTTTCTAAAATCATGAAGCTACCTCATCGGAAGTTTAGTATCTTCATACTGTAACAGTAAATTACAGTTACAAACATCAAATTTAAAGGTACCTAAGTTATGGAGTTACTGTATCCGAGATATTAACCCATACAGTAACACGCACAACATTTTCAAGCATAAGAGCTAGTGCTTCCTGAACTAATGCTTCCTAAAGTCATGGAGGTGCCTCATCCGAAGAAGGATGTCTGGACTGTAAAAGGGAATTCTAATTAAAAACATCAGATTTTAGGGTTCCTGAAAATAGGGGAGTTACTTTATCAGAGGTAGTAACTCCTTTTTTGAATTATATACCACTGCCACAAGTATCTGATACGAAGCTTTCTGATGTCATAAAAGTAAAACATCCAAAGTAATGGCTCAATACTGAAATTGTGGTTAAAGAAGGCTTAATTTCATAACCCAAGGATTATTTTCTTAACGTGTTGTCCTAAATGAAAAATCGCCTCCACGTACACCTTATTTTTATGCACAATGTTCAAAAATGTATAGAAAAATGTTTTTGTTCC
>WURT03047491.1:3384-14438 GCA_009936505.3 Holothuria glaberrima
TCAAATGGCCTTTGACGTACACTGGCAACGACACGTGTTTTCCTTTTAATATCATAAACTTATATACCAAGTATGAAACATACTATCTTAGATATCGTGTTTACAAGTTTTTACAAATTCCGTATTTTCACTTCCGGTGACCTGAGATAACCTTTGACCTTTACCAAAATCTATAAGGTTCATCTTCTTACTATTAGGCTATGCATCCACATCATTATGTTTAAGGTTTTCGGTTTTTGGCCGCTGGTGACCTCACACGACATTTAACCTTCACCAAAAACATAGGGATCTTTCTCTTAATACAGTTAATCTATATTACAAGTATGAAAGTTATCCATCATTGCTATCCTGAGATATCGTGTTTATAAGCCAAGCATCACAAACCCATACACACGATCGCTCCCGTGATTGCATAGATTCCTGTTGCCTTCTCCATGGAAGCAAAAAAGAACTCATAATACATAAAATGTTTTGTACTTTTAACAACTTGTCAAGCTGGAAAGGAAATAGGTCGTGTACCCCGAATACAAAGTTTGTGAAATTGAATTTGTTGACTTCCCACAAGTACAAGGCCCAAAAGTTTCAGCTTATCTTAATCCGGTCCCTGAAATATACGATTTTAAGGCATGCATGAAACATTAATTTTATGCACTTAGAGGTGTGCAAGAGAACGGAAAATTGAGACCAAACTACATAGTTAAACAGTTGCTTAGCAATGCGATTTACACAAGATGCAAATATTTCAGTGATATAGCAGAATAGGCATGCATAAAATACTATCAACCAAACATTGCCGGCTAAAAAAATCCCACTCTAATTTAAACACACATAATGTGTGTTCACAAGTTCACATCATTTATCTAAACAGTTGCAGCTTTTGCTTTAAATGCAAAATATTCACTTTTTGTTTCGTGATTTGCAGTAATATTTGTCTCTTGGAGAAATTTGTTAACATCATTGTTTTGATCAAAAAATACTGGAAATTAAAATTAAGTGTTGCCTGAACACCAAACATTATTCAACTGTAAACTATAGACTGGTCAACGGAGAACATTCAGTATAACCTCTGACATACCAACACTGATACGGTTAATATAACAATTGGGAAGTTATACCGTTAATTGTATAATTGCGGTGGCTAGAAATATTGGAATAATGGATCTACTGCTCGCAATAATAATATCCCTCTTGAAATGTACAGAAAGTAAGTCTTTTTATGTGTCTTGGCAGAAGTGCAGCGAAATACATTTCTACAAGTCAGGTGATAACGGACAGTGCAGCCTTCTTGTTGTTGCCTTCAATTAGAGAGCAAAACAATCACGTTCCCAGAATTTGGAACTCCCCACCAATATTTGATATTTTTCTTTTACTTTTGTTGTATAGCTAAGAGCTCCGATTACACTACGAAGCCTTCATTCCTTTCTGTTAAAGCAGTGGTTCTCAAACTAAAAAAATTGGGACAGCAATTGAAGAAAATATGACAAAGAGTGGTATTTATTGGGCAATATGCCCTACTTGGGGCAAAATCAAGAAGTTTGTTGCTACGGGTGGTAGCAATGGGGGATTACATACTTTATCGTACCCATTAAGGCAGGGGGTGGGGAACCTCCATAACCCGGGCCGTATGCGGCCCGCGAGACCATTCTATCCGGCCCGCGAGGCAATCCATACATGTAAATTCAGAATGACTTGAAAGGTAATTGATAGTTATCTTTTAGCTCGCGGCGCCTACAGTGGCAGAACGTCCATATAGTCAGGGGCGTCTGCCCCCTGACGGACTCAGATTGCCTGGCAGCGCCCTTCTTAGGCTTTTAACGTACTGAGGCGTAGAGTTTCTACCTACTTTAACGCACCACTGCAGGCCATATTCTCGCCCCCTCTGACCAAATTCCCTTTCTCCACCACTGGGTGCCTATCGTATTTCCTGCTTACACCACTTTCGCATATTTTACGTAAAGCTGCTGCGAAACACAACCAGTATATTACTTAAACCCTAGTATCCACAATGTAACATCCCCACCTTTTTGTTAGACACAAACCAGATGCAGAATCCTTGTACATTGGTGGTATCGGAAGATTTGCGTGGAAGGCTACATATATAGCAATGGACAGAAGTGCACTAACAGATGTACTTTATAGGCCTATCTATTACATTGAGTACTTATTCGATGGGCACTGTTTTTATTCCGGTAGATTCGGGGGGGGGGGGTAAGAGGGTGTCCCTCTGAAGAATGAATTATTTTTAGGTGCACTTCGAGCGCACTCTTCGTTTGTGATATTCATTATTACTACTAAGTCCAATGGTCATAATGCGATACTTCTGGTTAGCATAGCCTTTGGGATTCATTGTCATTAAAAGATAGTGGATGGACATTCTATTGTTTTACCTTTTGTAAAAACGCCAGAACCCCAAGGACTTCGGCCTACCAGGGCCTGTTTAGGGCCCCTTGGCCTGCACCCCATGGAAAAATTGTAGCGCCCTCACTATCTGCGGCCCGCGAGCGCATTATGACAACCAAAACGGCCTGCCTGAGAGGAAAAAGGTTTCCTCCCCCTGCATTAAGGCTCTCGACGAAAATGGAGCTTTCCCGACAATCGAGGTCATGGCCCCTGCATCTTTCCCCACCTAGAGCCACCGTCTAAAATGCTGCGTCAAGCATGCTTGGGTCACAAGTATGACCGGTATAGCCAAACTAAGTAGGTTACCGACACAAACCGCACTCTGAAACGGATGAAGCCACAACAGTTTTGAACTGATCAGCCTATCTCAACTGCGGCCAGGTAGAGAAGTGGGTTTGCTGAGTTTGAGGACCGCATCATGTCCCCAAATTCGAAAAAGCTTTGATTGAATGATGATATGTCATCTCACAGAGCTATGGAAAAAGCTGGTTTATATAAAATGTCTCAAACACATTGATCGTACCGTAATATTAATTGCAGAAATTTTAAGTTTCAGTACAGTCACTTCACGTCGCAACTGAATTTTCCGGATGTAACTTTGCTAGAAGCTTTGTCACTACAAATATAGACACTTCATAATGCACCGCTACATATATACATGTTACCGTGTTCATAAAATGATTGTCAACAAGGCGGCACACGAAATTAGTTTTGGCTAGATATAAAGTAGGAATGTACCGCACAGCTTGTTATGTAGGCAGCCCCTCTTCAGGAGAGCAAACTTGGAAGGAATCAAGAAGTGACTTTATATTACATAATTTAACTTTTTACTTTGCTACGTTTTGTTCTTGCTGAATTTGATTTTTCTCAAAACCTAAAATCAATTCAGGGGCCGCACCAACAGGGCCCGAGGGCGTATGCGGCTCTTAGGGCCGCGTTTGAGAATCACTGCTCTAGATACCGAAGTCATATTTAGAGACATTCTGGTAGTGTTTCCTTCATTCTTCATATAAAACATTGTCTGTTATATTCAGAGGGAGTCGTACTTGATTTTTTCCCCAGAAGACAGGTGATTTGGTGACACTCTTCTTTCTCTCTTTTTCCAGGTTAGTATGAACCCCCTCCCACCTGCCTTGATTAGGTACCAAGGAGCGGGGGTTCTACCTCCACACCCCATTGCCCGCCCTTTTTCCTAATTAACTCCGTCGACTAAGCATCAGGAGTGTGCACCATCCATTTCTCCCCCTTTTGGAAATTTCGGGAATCCACTGTGAAACGTTTGCACTCGCCGGACCTTCCCCTTAGAATAATTATCTGCAAGACCTCCCGCAGCAATATATGCACATGTCGCGTAATGTGCAGATTAGCCTTGCGTCAGTGTCTGGAATATGTTGCGGCACATCTGTACCATGGAGTAGTGTTTTACATGATTCAAAAAATTGGCATGTGGAAGACTTCCACTTTGATCTTGGACGAACACAGGATTTTCGGGAACGGGGTGGGCATCAGTGTAATCCTAAAAGTGTACGGGGTTAGGCCCCAAATAGGAGTAACACATTCCGAAAACTAATTTTTCAGTTCCTGCCCAGAGGGGATAAAAACTACTCACAGCTTTTCCTGGGATAGTTAAGTGACCGTGAACACTTCATGCAAAGTATAATAAACACGCTTTACTAATCTCCCTGATGGAGTATGAGGGGTAGCTCCTTGTTGAAGAAGTAGTTTGCTTATAAGTTCAGACTATGTTAAACGTGTTCAAATTTTCTCACTGCTGCCTACCAAGAGTGAAATTTGAGTATATTTCTTTCTACAATTTTGAGACGTCAACAATTACGCATGTACTTGACACCCAATTTGGATAACGGGTCACCCCGTTTAATCAGTCCCTGAATGAATGCATCTCCAGATGACCACATTTTAATGATTTAAGGCGTTGTTTTACCTTTTCGTACTTCAGACAGGCTGGTAGACGAAGTACGAGAAAGACTTTAACAGCAACCCTCTCTTTGCAAAAACGGTCACCGGCATGAAAGAACCTAATTTATGGTGATTTCCCTGCATAAGGCCCTGCAGAAAAGATTAACCCCTTAATGTGCCCTCACATTCAAACCGTAAGACCATAAGAAACTAGAAGCACTAAACGGGTAAAGGTGGAATAATGTAATAAACACGAGATTTAAAGTCCTTTAAGTGATTTAATTGGCTGCTTTTCTACCACACACAATTTACCTTCCATTAACATATATTTACCGATGGAATCTCTCATTAAGTTCCCAACATTGTTGACAATTTGAATGTGTTTTATTCATCTGATCGAACTTGAGGTCTGAATTTGCAGAGTATGTGTTATTACAGATTCTTCGTAACACAATTAAGCGTCATTATTTGCCATTTTTGAATCTCTTCCCTTTTATTCTTTTATTTTCGTTGCTTTCTCATGTAAACCTTGACGACTTGGAAGAAGCAAAGATATTTACGAAGGCAAAATAAGTCCGAAAAACCTGTTTTTTTTTCTAATGAAAAACTATTTTTATCTTTTGGGGTCCCATATTACACAACTCTAAGAAGAACTTCAATTCAAGTTTGGATTTTCCTCGATCCTGTTCACCGTTTGGATGCAGGGGTCCCATAACCAGATAATACACAACTCTAAGAAGGACTCCCTCATATTCAAGTTTGGATTCTCCTCGATCATGTTCACTTTTTGTTAGAGTGTGGTGTGGTGTATGAAAGAATCGAGTGGCAATCATCTTGGTCACAAATTTTCAGAGTTACGTGAACAGGAGCATTGCAGTCCGATTCTCGCATTTACGAAAAATTGTAATACAGTGAATGGGAGAATCTATGGAAAGCATGTACGATCCTTCCAAACTACCGAACTTCTCGCGGCGGCTTCTGTATCGAAGAACAAATTGTCGCTTATGTGGTACATCCAAAGTTTGCAATGGACGCAGGCCCCTAGCCAAGGGGGCCAAGGGGGGGGGGCTTGCCCCTTGGAAATTTTTTCGACCCCTAGAGAGTTTTCAAGTTGCCATTGACTTAATACATTTTTACACATTCGTCCCCCCTGAAAAATTCCCGCCGGAAGCCATTTCGCCCCTCCAGTACCTTGTCTGACTTAGAGCCTGAATGGATGTCATTCACTTAAAAGGTCACACTGGGACTGTTGACATATTACAAAAGTGGGTCAAATCATGAGTACCTTTAACGTTGTTTACATCTTTCGAATCTAATGAGACACGTACAATAGATTGCCTTGAAACAACAATCAGTTTGCAAACTGTACGTGTGCAGATAATTAAGGAATAACCAGATAAATAAAAGGAAACTATCTCATAAAAGAAAACATAGGCAGTGATGATAACTTAAGCAAGTTTATCCTCCGTTGGCGCCCTGACATTTCAGTCCCAAACGAATCTGCCATGTAGGCCTACTATCGGAGATTAAAAAACAAGAACTTCGTACTATCTTCATAATTGCATCCGTTTATTGTTGCTTCTCTGTTCAACAATCCGGGAGATAGCGGTTTTCCCTCGATCGGGGAAAATTTTTGCCATAGGTGGGGCTTTTTAACCTATCTCTCATGATGTATCGCTAGCCTGCCGTTCAAGTTCAACAGGGATAAAAATTTCAGAAGATACGCTGGAAATTTTGGTCCATTCCGGAGAAAAAATACTGGCATATGTCGAAAATTTGTTGCAAAGACACGCGAAAAGGCCTTTTCATCCTTGGTAGTTCATCGCTCAGTGTTGAAAATACTGAGCAATTTTGCAAAGCCCCGTGTCCTACGCTTGGTTATTGTTGACTCGACACAGTGGCAACCTGTGTGCACCTTTTACCACACACAGGAGTGCAAGCGCCGAGCGGATCATGCCTTTATTTGTGTTCATTAACACGTTGTGTAAGGTGTCATTGTTTCGCTGTATGGGCGTCAACTGTTATCTCATGCCTGTAGATACACACACATGTACTAGTAAAGTCCTTAGGCTGGGGGAGGGGGAGGAGGTCTCTCCGTGTGTATGAGAGGTCCCATAAGTTTCTCTTCATATTATTGAAGTACACCATGTGGCACATCAAAAAAAAGTTTGGGCAGACTTTTGGTAACCTGACAATAACCGAGAAAATGACGTCATAGCCCACGCCCATTGGAACCAAATTTTAGGGGTAGGGGAAACGTAAATCACTGTATCTTTGAAAGTATAAGTCGCAGAACAACAAAATACCCCTTAACATGTTTGTTTTTAAGTACTCTATTCATTCAAACAATCGTTTTGCAAATAAGTATGTTAATGAGGTCACCAATGGTCAAAAAGGTCACGAAAATCGGGTAAAAATGAAAATTTGATCTTTGCCCCAAAATAACTGCCAAATCATAGATTCATTCATTTTGATATTTGTGATGCATGGAATATGTTAGAAAAGATGCTACCAATTGTTTTGATTTGCATTTCGGGCTATTTACTGCCTAACAACATATCATACCGTAATATCAATTGAATAAATGGCCACCGATTGGTATAGATACGATATAGCATAATAATGAGAAAAATAAACTGTAAAAATATACTGTAATAAATAATCAGAAAGTATTTTTCTGGATATATTTTGCAGGATCCAGGTCAACCAAGATGGCGGAAATAGCAAAATGGCCGCCCATATAATAATCTAATATAATTATGTTGGCGGCCAATTGTACATAAAATTGTACATAAAATTTAAGGCATGATTTCTGATATTTTACGCTGCACCCCAAACTAACCAAGATGGCGGAAACAACAAAACGGCTGCCAATATAATGATCATTGTGTATTAAAATAATATGGGAAATTATCACTCAAAATACTTTGAACAAAGTTCCCCTTAATATCTAACCATATTTCATAACAAATAATATAAATAAATTTTTTGAAATACTTCTTTTTAATTCAGGTCAACCAATATGGCGAAAAAAGCAAAATGGCCGCCAATGCAATAATTCTGTCAATATATTATAATTATAGGAAAAATAATCATAAAAAAATACTTTTGACAAAGGTAAACCTAATGTGTGCCCACAAATTATAATAAGAGGGAAATAATCCTTAAAAAATATATTTGTGACAGCTGCTCTTTACTTTTGGTCATATTTTAAGCCAAATATATTACACATATTTTACAAAACATTTTTGTTGGTATTCAGGTCAACCAAGATGGTGGAAGAAGCAAAATGGTCGCCAGTCGTATAATTACAATATTTTATATTAATAAAGAAAATATTCCGTAAAAAATATTTTCAACACATTTAAACCTAAAGTCAGTCCACATTCTGAAATAAATATTCAAAAAGTATTTTTCTGGACATATTTTGCAGGATCCAGGTCCACCAAAATGGCGGAAATATAATTATATGGGCGGCCATTTGAATAAATAAGAGTACTTAAAAACAAACATGTTAAGGGGTATTTTGTTGTTCTGTGCCTTATACTTCCAAAGATACAGTGATTTATGTACCCCTGAATTTTGGTTTCAATAGAGCGTCAATGGGCGTGGGCTATGACGTCATTTTCTCGGTTATTGCCCGGTTCCCAAAAGTCTACCCAAACTTTTTTGATGTGCCACATGGTGTACTTCAATAATATGAAGAGAAACTTATGGGACCTCTCATGCACACGGGGAGTCCCCAGCCTAAGGACTTGAAAACACATCGACGATTGTGGAGAGCTAGACACTGAGTGCTCATAAATATTCATGTTTTGAGTCTGGCAAAATTTTCTCCGTATCTGGTGATTTCTCATTTTCACCCGAAACTGTTCAAGGAATTCCGTGTCAATTTTTAAGGAAGGGTCTAAGCTCAAATCAAGTTTTGATATGTTAGAGGGGTAATTATTCTAAGCAGTCCGGTGAAATTTTCAATGGAATCCGAATGTCCGATGTGTTGTTCTCAAGATATCACCTGTTAAAATTGTCACATTTTCAACACAAATGGAACTTGAAGCAAGCACAAATGACGTCACAGCCTCACGTTTATGAGAAGTCCTTTGTTTCTCTTTAAACTTCCCTCATCAATCCCATGTTATTGGATTTGTCTAAATTACACTATGAAATTTGTCATGCAGAATCACATATGCCAATTTAATGGTAAATTGTTCAAACAAAAGGAAGGTGGAGTCATTGGGGTTACATTGGCAGGGGACAAAGCTCAGGTTTTTATGATCTGGTGAAACAGAGAATTGAAGAAGAAACTTGCCATTGAAGGTATAAAATGCCTATTGTACTCTAAGTATGTTGATGACATATTCTGTGGGATTGAGAAAACAAATGAGTATGACACAGATGAGGAAACCATGTGTAAACTAAGTAACCTGGATAATACCATTACCCATAGTATACCAGTAACATATGACTGCCCAGCCTCAATTTTGATGGGAGGATGCCTGTGCTAGACTTAAAAGTTTGGACTGAGAGTAACGTAGATGGGGTTACTCCCTATTTAATTACCCAACCTACTCATTACTGTAAACCCATGAGCAGTAAACAGGTCACCCACAAAGATGGTGCCATTAATATGAAGACCAAGTTACACATTCTGACAAACGATCTTGTTAGAGTAATGAGAAATGTGTCTCTTTGCCTGACCGACCATGAAAGAATATTGTACAACACTATGTGAATAAGATTCAAAATAGTGGTTATTCGAAACCCTATCTTTATGAAGTTTATTGCAGAGCAAAGAAACGTTTTGATAAAATAGTCAGCAATGATAGGGATGGAATAGTTCCCGTGTTTAGGCCTAAATCGTGGGAACGTAAAAGACGTGATAGGGAAAAGGTCAGTAAAAAGTACAATTGGTTTATAAATAAGAAATGTATCACTGAAGCTGTGTTGTTCGTTGAAGCCACTCTTAACAGTGAATCACCAAAGAGGTGTAAGAGTATTATGAAAGAAACTGAACTAAAGGTAATAATGCAGAGAGGGCTGGTCCTAGACTTGTAGATACAATAAGTAAATCCAGTCCTTTTACTGGTAAAGTTTGTATGGATCCTATCTGTAGTTTGTGTAATGTTAAGAAAGGGATCTATAAGAAAGGAGAGGTTGTATATTGTATTCAATGTAAAGTTTGTAAAGGAATTTTATGTATATAGGGGAAACACCTAGGAGTTTGGGTGAAAGGTGCTATGAACATTTTACCAATATAAATGAAGAACATTCAGTCTTTTATAATCATAAAATAGATCATCACAATGGTGA
The DNA here is from genome assembly GCA_009936505.3 of Holothuria glaberrima. Taxonomy (NCBI): domain Eukaryota; kingdom Metazoa; phylum Echinodermata; class Holothuroidea; order Aspidochirotida; family Holothuriidae; genus Holothuria; species Holothuria glaberrima. The sequence goes on from WURT03047491.1 coordinate 13,012, forward strand.
AGATTTTGAATGAAATGTTTGCATTCTTAATTCCCATACCAGGGACCCTATGCGCAGACAGGTGGCTGAAGGGGTATGTATAGCCGAACTTAATCCCATGTTGAACAGGAAAGAAGAGTGGTCTACAGGCACGATTATCAAGGGAAGCATGTAAGCTCTGGTCCTCCTGGCCTACAGTGCTCCTTGTGCAGTTTTTGTTTTGGGTTTTGCTCACTCATCCATTTCTAAACTGTCTATAGTAACTGTCTTTGTCAATGCTTTTGTATAGCTTGTATTAGTTATATTAGTTGTATTCTGATGATGGCCGAGGACAGACCGAAAATTTAATACACTCAGGAAAAAAAAGGGGGGGGGGAAATGAATCTCTACATTTTATTTTCCTTGAAGTTAAGTTTCGAGTCGGAATGGCTGCATCTAACCGCAAATCCACACTCATATACTAACTTCATTTGATGATATCTCGAGTAATACATGTCCGATTTGAATGAAAGTTCCTTCAAATTGCGTAGATTTAGTTCTTCGTTTAGATATGAAAATTAACTTTTTGCTAGAACCCTTCCTTTAAAACTTAATACATCAAAATAATCGGCAATGAAAGCTTTGACAACGCTTTAAAAGGTCGTGTTCGTCTGTAACCGTTACGTAGGCGGTATTAGAAAGGGTGATCTACTGGTTGTTAACCTGTAGTAGTCATTAGTCTCAATTGTGTAGTAGTGTGGAATATATCAAGCACGGCATTTAAAGAAATAAAATAGACACATTTAGTCTCTGACTTTGACATGCAGAACGAAAATAGTTAATTTGTAAAATTGTCACGGCACACAAATAAGAAAAACTTTTGACGTCTGAACGAGATAGGAAAACCTGGAGGAGGCTTCCCTTTTGAGAAAGTTGTGAATTATTTAAACTCCAAGATGCAATATGTTGCAATTTTATCCTAGCATCCCCATAATAGGAATGGGAGAAGTCGAAGGCAAGTGTATCGGCCTTGCTCCTAAAATACTCGCTTCTGCATTCAGTAGGAAATGGTAAGGACGATCAATGGGTGATGAAGGATGATGTACAACGTAGAGAATTGGCTTCTTTACAATGTTGGACTCTTCTACTTTTCGTCACGATAAGAAAATTTGCTTTGGGGCAGACATTTATAGCCCAATTTATAACACACAATACCACGGAGATGATATTACCAATTGATTGACGCAAATCTTTTCGCATATCAACTTCCTATCGCTCCTAACTGTGCGCACGTAAAAGCATCCTCTTACTCACACAACCATGCATAGGACTCTTACCGTACAACCCTAACTTTCCTTCGCCCTTACTCCTAAACGGACAGAACCGACTGCTTTGTATAAACCAGATTCTGAAAGCTTAATCTTTTGTCCTTACTGTGATGTATATCTTTTTCACCATCTAAATTTCTT